>WMED01004180.1:0-21069 GCA_019650415.1 Pipa parva
ACATGCAAAAAACCAGGAAATGAGGAAGGGGGCAAACACTTTTTCACACCACTGTATATATAAAAAGATTTTGAAATTGTAACTATGAATTCTAATTTTCTGAAAATTGTGGTTCACAGCAACTAGGACTACATTAGTCCTGTGCTACTGGGCAAAGTTATACTAGTGTACTGCACCCATGTGCACTGAACGTTTGGCTACTTGCTAACAGGCACAGCAACAGAGACAAAAAAAGATAATTCCACCTTCAACGGCAGGATGCGGAAGGGGGGCGAGCAGATGTTTTTAGGATGCACCAAACCTAAAACAACAATACGTTAAATAGGGGTACTCTAAATGACTGAATTCACTGTCACACTATATATATATAGACAGCCTACTGTAAGAAATTATTATTCATAATTTATTATTATTAATACATTTCTTTAGAATGCTTGCTGGCAGTCACTCATCTAATAAATCAAGACTATAGTCACCATTAATCAGCAGCTTACTTCTTTCCCCTGCAGCACCAATACTATTATTATTTATATGTGCTGGCATTTTCATAGCAATTTACGGAGGGAATTACTGCTCACTATAAAAAGCAGCGTCCAAACAAGGTACTACAGAACTGAAATATGCTTCTGTAGAGTGGAACAAGTTCCAGTAAGCTTGCGGTGAGGTCTCCCTGTGATGACTGAACAAACAAGCATCCACTAGACCAATCCAAGTTAAACATCATATTAAATACATAACAAGGAGTAGGGAAGGATGGGAAGCTGTCCCTGTAATTAACAAGAAAGAGAACCGGAAGCTGATTAAGTGGGAGAGAGAAAAAAATGCTGGCAGAATGAATTTAATGAATATAACTTGATACAGCCAGTAAAAGAATCATGAAACATGTCATGCCATTTGGCACATGCTACTTAGTTTATAAATAGTTACAAACATATTCTAACATTATTAGGACTGTGCAAATCTGCTCCATTCTTTGTCATAACTGACCACATGTACAGATCCAAAATATTGCATAAAATATGCACAATGCAAAAGCACAGTTATGGATATAGATTGGTCGTACCCAGTTACAGGAAACTGCATGTACTTATTGTAAGGGATACAATCTTACATTTGAATGAATGGCAGAAAAACAAAGGGGGTTATTCACTAAAGTCCAAATTGTTGCGCATAGGTTCGAATTCGCCAGATAAAACCAGTCAAAATAGGCTGCTATTATCGCAGTCGCGTCTTTATAATGAGAATATTGTCGCAGTCGCGACTTTATAATGGGAAAATTGTCGCAGATTTGCTATGGGAATCCGCTGTTTGCGAATTCGACAGTCGAATTCACACCTTAGTGAATAACCCCCAGAGACATGATGATGGGATCAGTCTTTGTGCTCAACCCAGCTAAGGCTAGGTTCACACTAGCGGTATTATGCACAGCGCATAATACACTAGTGTGAAAATAAAAAATACGTTCCAATGTATTTTTCTATTGTACTTACCATCGACAGTGTGAAGCTCCCTCGGAGTTTACAGCTCTTCCTATCTGGCTGCATTTTGTGTGCGGGGTAATATGCCGGGAACAAAATGCGACGGCCAGCGCACATGATTCTGACCTCTTGCCCGGATATACATCCTCCATCTTGCAACCCCTAACAAACGCACATTTGCTTCACATGCCTGAATTACAGGGGACTGCCTACAGGTGAGTATCGTTACCTTAATCATTTATACTATTTAAGTTCACCTCTTACATAGGCTCTGTACACTATGATTAAGCGCTAAGTCGCGAAACGCGTAAGGTGCCTTTTTTAATATTTTTTCTGACTAATGCATGAACCTTGTTTTTAACTGGATTTAGAATAAACATTGATTTTACATTTTTGGAGTGCTGGAGCTTACTGAGAAATATCATATGCAAGTGTGTCCAGAACCAGGTAAGGCCATAGGTTTACACTGGCAGCGTATTTTGTTTTTATGCGCAGAGTATCATGCGCCGCACATAAAAACACCAGTGTGAACCTACCCTAAAGGAAGAGATAAATGGTCTGTTTTACCGTAAGGCCATGGTCACACTGTTTTGGAGCTGAGCAGTTTTTAATTAGAATTTACTATGGTGCAAAACAAAAGCCTGTGTGGATTATCTGGCAGAAAACAATGGATTTTATTTTTCCAGCTCAGCTACAAAACAGCCAGTATGACCTTGGCATTAGGTGGAACCCAAACAATGACAGAGTGCCTAATATTTGTACAACTGGGGTGTGGAGGGGAAAAACAGGCTTGCAATGGTTTTGCCCAAATGTGAGTTTGAGAACAACTTATTTAAAAGCAATCTTTTTTGAATCACCCACTTTAATATAAAGTGATGCATAATTGACTTCTGCTTTGGAAATAGCAAACCCTTAAAGGGAATGGTAACCTTGTAATTACGTTTTTAGTATGTTGCAGACAGGCATCACCTAAGCCACTTTGCATTTGTTTTTTATATTGCATGTTTTTCTATAGTCCGCCTTTCTGTTCTGATTTTGGATTTAGTGTGAGGCTTCATTATAATTTACTATTATATTTCTTTTCAGGTTCTGTGTCGTTTTCAAATAATCATTAATAAAAGAATTAAAGTGACTAAATTACATTTACTATATATTCAACTTGTTCTTACACAAATCATAAACTGTGTCTATAAAGTAAGATATTTAAAGGGGAACTATAGTCAAAATACACCTTTACATATGCAGTACTATACCTTAGTGAGAAGTGTTTCTCCCCAGTAGTTTTTTCATGTGACACAGATTGGTTGAGTTGGCAGCATTGATAAAACTCCCGCACCAGGAAATGTGTGTGTCACGTGTACTGGCCAGTTTTGCATGAAAAGGTACCCTACTTACTACTGAGCACATGTTACCTTTCATTCTGTAATCACCTGTAAACAAGCTTAATTTATGCTTTCAAAAGGTCCACACACTGCTTAACCAGTAGCAGTCAGGTAGCTTTACTTCTCATGTTGCCTGACTTGCAGAACAGAAAGAGGAGGGGGAGCAGGGGGAGGAAAATGTCAGCTCTCAGGTAAACTAATTGAGCAAAGCAAGCTGCAAGTATTATTTGTTCCCTAAACTTTTTTTTTTAACTATTTGTATCGGCAATTGGCTTAGTATAAAGGTTTATATATATATGTGTGCAGTTATATGAGCACTATAGTACCACTTTAACTTTAAGCAATTGAGCTTTCAGGCACACTCCCTGAATATGTATTATCTAGAGTTAGTGAGGTCTGTTTAACAACATGGCAACTATCAATAAAGATTTAAAAAAAAAAAACAAAAAAAAAACCAGAAAGCAATGCATTTCATATATTTAACCTCAAAGATAACATTTTTTTTTACAAGTGCCATATTTGAATATCTGCCATTCTACTCCATTTTTTGGCATTAAGTGATCCTTTAACCAGAGTCTAGCAATTCTAGGACAGTTTAAATACAAAACCTGGAGAAGTCCAGAACACAGAGCTGAAAAAAAAAAAACCTGAACATAAAATACAAATGATCTTAAATAAGAAGTAATGTGCCCTAACCATAACTGATAAGATGAAAGAACAAGGTCTGCCAGCCTAAATCTAAAATATTTTGAAGCAGCAAATCAGTACCCTTGGGCTACAGTGCTATCTTGTAGAACTGCTGGGGCTAGTTTCTTACAGCTGCCATTTTTGGATCCTCATTGATAAGCTAAGGAACCCTGACACATCATCACACATTTTGTCTGACTGGTTGAAAATGTCACATGGTACATTAAACTATGAATATCAGTGAGGCATGAAATCTGGTCTTCTGATTTTCACACATGCTCTGTGAGAAGCCAATACCCAAGAGACCATCTTTCTCAGCAGGGGTGGAGCCGAAATACTACAAAGGCTGCCATGTTGTTGTAAAATAATGCATTTAGAAGAAGCAATAATAATCATTAAGTAGGTGGCTTGGAAGGTAAAGACTGGGGATTTATTGTGTTGCAGGCATATTGGTTCTTTAAAATACAGCTACCTACAACACACTTAAAGCCTAAAATGCAAAACAATTCTTTTGATAACTTATTTGGTAGAAAGACAATGATAATACCATGGGTTATGGCTAGGTTCACACAAGTGTATTATGCGTAGCGCATAAACGTTTGTGTGAAAAAGAAAAAACGCTCCAGCGTATTTTACTATTGTACTTACCTGTGACAGTGTGAATGCTCCTTCAGCGTTCACGTCCCCTCCTATCTGGCTGCATTTTGTGCGCGGCGTATATACATTCCGGACGCAGTGTATGTGCGTCATACGTTAGTGTCTCCAGAACAAGGTAAGTACCGTAGGGATTCATACAGCCGTATATTTTTTCACACAAGTGTATTATGCGCTGTGCATAATAGGCTTGTGTGAACCTAGCCTAAAAGAATGAAGGGACACTACAGCCTAAGAAACATTTAGGTAACAAAAAGTGTACCTTCTGCATAGGGGTTGTTAAACTGCTGCAAAGGTGCAAGAGTCATAACAGTAAAGACTGATGCCATTAGAGTTGTTCCTAGAGCTAGATGTAATTGTAATCTTGGCAAGCCATCCTCCAAAGATTAGCAGCCCTAAAAATATGCTAACTCAGCACAAGAAAACTAGGCTGCCTAGAAGGTCAGGTTAGAACTGTCACATCTAACTCAGATCACTAAGGTATTCTGCACTGTGAAACAGTATTTGACCATATTTTATATCCGCATAAAAGCTACAAGATGTATGGCTACTAATTAATGTATTTAACTGCATAGCACATAGTTACCTGCAATAAAAAGATTCATCAACCAAATAAATACACAGACTAGATAATCCCTTTAACAAAGTACAATGTTATAAAGGCATTATGCAGGACAATGGAGATGTAGACATAAAACTACAATAGGATACTCTGGTTTATCTGGTATGTAGCTTCAAAAGAATCTGATTAAACCATACTTTAGATATAATGGGGGAAACACATGAAAAATGCAGTGTGCAAAGTTGTACTGGAATCTATTTAGACCTGTCATAGACATATTCCATAAATCTCTGTCTTTTAAAGGTTATGTTGGCATGAACGGCACACTTTTTTTTTATTCTCTCATAGATGCCAACATTCCTCTTTCAAGAGGAAGACATGAAATATAAAGTGTGATTTGTTGTACTAAAATCTATATAAACCTGCTTGAGGTATTGGTTTATATATCTCTCTTTGAAAGCTAATGTTGCATGTACAGTATATTTTTTGAATATATTAAGTGATGCAGAAATGTATTTAAACCACTGGTATTCTTGCAGACATACTTATGACATTGATTATAGTAATGATTTTGTTGAATTCATGCTTTAGGGTCTATTTTAAGAGAATTAATTCTACTACAACGTACCTACTGATGGTCCAAGTATTCAGTGTGCAGGGGTTGTAGTAAAATATAGTCACACATGTCTCCATGTTATAAAGGAAAATGTAGACATGTATGGTTTATGTATGTGGAGGCTGAACAAATTCATTCAATTGTATACCGAGTAAGCCACATGGCATAGAACTTAACTGGCTACCAAGAAACTAGATACCGTTTAGTTAACTCTACCCCTTTAACTCCAAACATCTCTAAAATCCCTACATTGCCAAACTGATAATTTAGTTCAGCTGTGCACTACAGCAGGGGTTCCCCAACCACCTGGCTGCATGGTGCTGAGCACTACTGAAGCGCATCACCCTGCTCTAGCGCCAGCCCCCAAGTCCATGAAAGATTTTTGGGGACAAAACTGGTCCCTGAAAGAAAAAAGTTTGAGGACCACTACAATACAGGGACTCAGAGAATCCTGTGAAGTATGCAGTATGTCCTTTAGCATTGAGGATATTTTTCTCTAGAAAAAAAAAAGGAAAACTCTAAAGGGGTAAATCAGCATAGTCTGAACTTACCCTCCGATCCTTCGCCTCTGCTTGCACAGACTGTTATGCGCTCGCTGATGTCCTGCACGCGAGCAGGGGCGAAGGATGGGAGGGTAAGTTCGGACTATTGCTGAATTACCCCCTAGATGCCAGTAGAATTACTTTTATTGATTGCATGTGGATTGCTCTGGTAAAACAAAATTATTGTGTGGAGCTGGCAACATCATATGCATGGATTATTAGCATCATAAGGCTGTCTGGTTTTAGCTTTCATGATAGCAGCCATGTTACTAAACATTCCTCACTGAATTCCACTGTTTCTACATATTCTGGAAGTATGGAAGAAAGGCCAATTTTTAAAACTAGTTTAAAAAAAAAAAAATCAAACTTTATACACACACAATTTATAATTTTTGGAAGCACAGACTAGATAGTAGCTACAAATGCAGTTATGGGCATTTTAATTTTTGGTGGTACTTTTCTTTTAAAATAACATTTATAACAGGGGTCAGAAAGCCCAACAAAAAAAAAAGCATCAAGAAGAAATACTTCCTAGGAGCATGTAATGTTATGATCTTAAGTCTGTTTTAAACAATTAAAAAAAAATTGTGCAGCAAACACTTTACAATAAAGCCAAATAATATTACTATAAATCATGGTCACTGTCAAAATAAAACAGTTAATTCCAGATATATTTGGGAAAAGAGTGATCACAAGCTTGAATGGTCTATTTCCTTATAATTAGAGCAGAAGGCAAAGAACTAAACTTAGAAACCTTATAAACCTATAAAAAGCTCTCTACATATCCATTTTGCCTCACAAAACAAGCAGCAAAAACCTAGCTACATTACATCATTACATTAAGAAAGGTTACCCTTGAAGATAAGGAAATATTCAAATACATAAAAGATTTTATTATAAAAAAAAATCAATTGACTGAGCTTCTAGGGTAGGGGCGGTGAACCTTTTTGACACGGAGTGCCAAAAAGGTGACGTTACTCACCAGCGCGTCCCCTGAAGTGCCGGCACTGGTGAGTGACATCATCACACCGGAGTCAGGGGAGGAGCGCGCATACGTCAGGGGAGGAGAACTCCCCTGCGATTGAGTGCTCCTTCAGTACAGGCCACGGACTCGACCTAAAAACCGTCAGATCGGGTCCGCGGCCTGTACTGAAGACAGGCTTGGCGAGGGCTCACGTGCCCACTCTGGCATGCGTGCCATAGGTTCGCCATCCCTGTTCTAGGGCAAATAAAGAAGTAGGAAAGCAATAGGGAATACAATACTATTTTTATGTTTAAAGAATCAAGCAGTGTTGTAGTTTTAGCTATATTATCCCAATTAGCTGCTTAGTATTACTGAATGGGTTGATTGCCTTCTAATAATATTCCCTTAATGAATTAAAGAAATCAAACTTAATGCACATTGTGTGCTTTAAATCATATTATGTTTTATCTACATTTTAGTACATCGTTCAATAAATGTAAAGATCCTTTTTCAGCTTAGAAAAAGTAAACATATATCCCAGCTCTGGACATAGCTGGTCTATTAACCTAAGTATAGATGGAAGTCAGCCATTATATGGCAACAGGCTCTATAGTGTACACAACACACAGTTAAATGTTATGGGGGGGGGGGCCTTGATTGCACAAACACTTCCTGATAAATCAGGCATTTGTCTCAAAGATTTGCCTCGCTTTTATGTGAACGTGAACCCTGGGGCACCATGAATGCAGAAAAACAAATTGTTATGAAAAGATTGTTGCCTCCTATCCCATACAACTCCCTGCCCTTAAAAGTAATAAGTATTTGCTGTACCAGCTTAGCCATGGAGTTACTAGAGTTTAGTACCATGTTAGCCATAGAGCATAGACAAGTCGAGTATAGGTGATGATACCTTTTATTGGCTAACTGAATAGATGGTAAATTCAAGCTTTGGAGACTACTTAGGTCTCTTCTTCAGGAAGAGACCTAAGTAGTCCCGAAAGCTTGCATTTACCATCTATTCAGTTAGCCAATAAAAGTTATCACCTATACTCGACTTGTCTCAGCCATGGAGATAGATACAGTTGCGTGGAAAACAGGCAAATGTCTCACAATAAAAATTTTATTGGCCAACCAGAGACAATAAAAGTGCAATTTTTCCGGGGACTGGGTTTCCAAGGTCACCAATCAAACAAACAGTGAAAAATTTTCATTTATGCTTAACAGTATCTTATGAAAGGCTAAGTAAGGTTAGACATATGCCATTTTGTTGCTATTCCAATCTAAATATTTTTCAGGCATTCTTTGTCCCTCAAATTGTGCAGCATTGCGGACCTAATGGAATGCAGATGTCATCAGGAAGTAGTGACATTTAGGTGGTAAGACATGCTTCCTATAGATTCCTGAATTGCTACACGGTGACTGCAGGCTACAGTGAAGGAGGAAATATGTGAGAGGTGGCTGAGGGGCTATATGCTTTTTTTTTTCTGTCCAAACCTCCCCTTTAAGATTTCAGTCTGCAGTATTGTCACCTGGATTATTATCCATTAATGTGTTCAATTCCATTTTATCTATCTTGTATCTGTGGGAGTTTACTCATTCCCAGAGTTTTTGTCTCTCCAATATCAAGTCATCCAGTGGGGCACCTTCTGCATTGTACTGCATACACAATATTTGAGAATAAACACAAGAATATATCTGTGATTTTATACGCTAGATGTGTTGATTGTGCCATACCACTTCTTTTTTCAGGGGAAAGTACCACTAATTTCCTGACTCTGTAAGATGCAAATGCCGTGTACTAAGCAATTAAATCACCCAATGTTAATTAGTTACATAAAGTATGTGTGCTTTGATCCTCCAAAATAATTCAAGAATGCAAGCATTTTTAGCAACAATACACACATGGCCAGAATATGCTGTAAAAGTGAATGTAATTTATTTTTTCTTAAAGGGGAACTATAGTCAGATTACATCTTTACATATGCAGTGCTATAGCTTAATATCTTAATGAGAAGCGTTTATCCCCAGTAGATGCTTCATCTGAAGCAGAATGATTGATTACACAGCAATGATAATCTCCTACACCAGGAAAAGCTGCCTGACTGCTAATGGTTAAGCAGTCTGCTGACCTTTTGGCTGCATAAATTAAGTTGGAATGCAGGAGATTACAGAGGGAAAGCTGACTTGTGCACATGTGCTAAGTAGTAAGTAGGGAAAAAATGTCCAGGGGAGGGTACCTTTTCATGGAAAACTGGCCAGCACACATCACACACACACACATTTCCTGGTGCAGGAGTTTATCAGTGCTGCCTACTCAATCATTTTGCTTCACATGAAACATCTACTTATGAGAAACATTTCTCACTAAGGTATAGTACTGCATATGTAAAGATGTCATCTGACTATAGTTCCCCTTTAAATTCAATTTTTGATATTTCTTAATCTGCAAACATTTCTCTATTACAGTACTATTAAGTACTCTTTACTTTGCTATTACCTACATCATTATTTGTATCTTTGTGTAATTTGGTGGAGGAAGCAATCACAAGGACCCAACTATGCGTGGTTTTACTGTGCGGCAAACAGCAAAATAACAGCAGGCATTTTTACAGTGAAAAAACAGGTCTGCAGGCATTTCCTCTCAGTACAACTCCTGCTGACAGAAGTGGAAATGGCTACCAGCAGCACTTCCGGTTAGGGAACATGGGTCTCTCCACTTGTACTACTTTGCCCTTACAGAAGTTCCTAGAAAAAGAAAAATGAGCTACACTACTGCATATAGATGGGAAATGTAAGTTACATTGGCGCAGTGCTGTGTTCATTTAAACCTGCACAGTGAAAAGTACAAAAAAAGGCATATTTTCCAGGGTTTAGCGTTAAAACAACAGTAACACCAAAATTCTAAATGCCTCAAATGCATTTATAGTTACTCTCTATTCAATCTGTGCTTTCAAAAATTCTAAACTGTTCACAGAAAGATATTTAGATTTATGGGACTGGGGCAACATGACTGCTACAAGAACTGATAGAAAGCAATGGCATTTCTGAATTTCATTTAACATTTTTACAAGTGTTGTAACTGAACAACTGCCATGCTAATCCAAAAAGGGGAATTTTTATTTTTTGGGTCGTTACAGTTCCTTTAATACCAAATCCTAATAATTTTTGAAGAGTAGAGGCGAAAAGTGATTATTTAAATCATAAACTGCAGGGAAAAAAAACAGAATTTTGTGACTGTCAGGAAGACAACATATGGATCAGCAAAGATATTCAGGCACATAATTAGAAACATGAGGTTCAGCAGCACTTCAGACCTCCCACATACTTCCATCTAATTGTTGTTCACTGAACGTTAAAATAAATAAGTTAGGGTGAAAGAGCCCATCCAAACCACAGAGCCCAGAACATAATTACCTGATTAGGACAAACAGTCAGAGAACACTATTTTACTTGCAGTCAGCTGAATGTCTATTGTGAACATGAATAGAATGTAACAGACTGAAGTTTAAGCAAATTAATTCACCTGTTAGAGAAAGTGAGCCAGCAAACTCAAGTTGTTTCCCAACCAGTATGACAGAGACAAAATGTTAGTAAAATACAGTTAATATTCAATTTTTCATTTCATCCACATGGTGTTACAGTATCTCATTGTTTGGTAACGTCTAAAGACATAATTAAAATTTCCCAATACTGTATTGCATGTCAGTTATCTACATAAACCCACTTTCATTTCAGTGAAATTACTGTTGAGAGTAATTCAAATAGGGACATCTTCTACTAAATACATCATTATGTTTCTCCCTGCAACCATAAGGACGTCTGTTTTTCTATCCATACTCAATCTACAGTTAAAGGGTATGAAAAGTTTGGATAACAACATTATTTATATCTGACTTATACATACAGAAATCCAACTTAAACATCAAAATTTTAAAAAACGATTTTGGGATCAGTAGTACTTGCCTCTTATTTAAACAGCCCTGCTCCCAATCCCATTCTGTGTACAGACTCTTCCTGTGCAGTGCCAATAAGCCCCTCCCCCAAGTGACATCATTCACTATACAGAGAGCCAGAATCCCCCCTCCCCCTCTAAAAAGTCTGTTTATAACCCTGAGCAGGTACAGATAAGACCTGTCTGACCACCTGTGCTGTTGGTTGTGGAGAGAGAAGCCAGGGAGAGGAGGGGGCATGGCTTTAATCCTACATTGCCCATGCACGGAACTTGTTTACAGAGACAAAGCACCTGCTGTGTTAAGAAGCAAGTCAGGAGTTTCTTAATCGATTTATTGATTGACTGTAGGTAAAAGGGGCTCTCTTTATAGACAGGGTTTCCATACCCTTTAAAATATAAAATCCTAAATCTTTATACTGCATAAAATATAGCATACACTTTATTGGTTAGCAGGCAAGAAATGCTGATTTTTTTTTTTAAAGCACTGAAATTGCGTAATAGTCGTTATGACTTTTTTTTTCTTTAAAAGAAAACTATTTTTCTGTTACCCTACTTACTTTTAGAGAGGCAATGCACTAACGGGGTTATTCACTAAGGTGTGAATTCGAATGTCAAATTCTTAAACAGCGTATTCCCATAGCATATCAGCGACCGTGACAATTTCCGTGTTGTAAAATCGCAACAATTTTTAAACTTGTGACTGTGACCACTTTCCATAATAAAGTTGCGACTGTGATAATATTCTCATTACAAAGATGCGACTGTGACAGTAGAAGTCTATTGTGACTGTCTTTAGCTGGCGAATTCACACCTATATGCAACAATTCAGACTTTAGTGAATAACTCCCTAATACTGCAGCAAACAGGCACAATGTTTAGTCTTCTATATTTTTTCACAAATAATATCAAGTATTCAGAATTATTAGTAAACAAATAAAAAAAACTTCTACTGAAGTTGAATGCACAGCAGTTCTGGGTTATAAGCTCATACTACCGTATTTATTTTTTTATACTACACAAGCAATTTATCAGAAAAATCATTTCACCGTATTCCACAGATATTTTATACATTTTGGAAGCACAGGTTAAAACATATATGGGGCACTTTATTTCTTATTGTGAATATCCCTTTTAAATACAAAACAATGTTTGCAAACACAGAATATTTTTCAAGATAAATTGTACTAGGCTGGACATGCTCTTTAGGTTCTATGTTTATATATGTTTAATGAAAGAATCTTAAAGTGTAAAAACACATTTCCAGTACAAACAGGCTTTCATCCTTACAGGAAATGCAGAGAGATTATGTTGCGAAATATTTTTTTTTTTTCAGTTAAAGTTAAATAGATTTATTAACTGCTTAATGTGTTTAAGTGTAATGATAATGAATGCATTAAGCACTTACATGCACCTCAGTTCCTACCTCTTACCCACCTATATGCATTTCATAATCTATATTATCTGCAAAAATTGGCATTTTTCTCTAACACTCTTCCTTTTCAGCAGTGCCTATGCTTCTCCTCAAAAATATCTATCCAGATCTGCCATGAGATTTGTCTAAAGTATATTAATCCCACAAAAAATGGTTTTAAAGTACAATATTTAAAAAATACCCTAAATGAATTTCTTGTTACTATACTGTGCTTCCAAATATTCTAAATTGCATCTATAAAAAGTATGATATTTAGGTATTTTGTTTTAAAAATTGGGTTTTTTTGTCACACTTTATGAATATGTACCTTAAGCACCATAAAATGAAGTGGGACTGGGTGAAGTGTGTTTAGTAACATGGCTGCTATCAGTAAAGAAAAAAAAAAAACAGACACATTTACAATGAATGTATTTAAATGAAAATAAATTGTCCTACATGGGCTATTATACTAGGACTGACAACATTCTCTAGGAGGACAGCAGGAGTACAATGGGAATAGTAAAGTAATAATGGCTCTCACCACGTGTAATGACAAAAAAAAAAAAAATTAATGACATATACATTTCTAATACTCTGATGCATCCCGAAGAACACACTGACCAACTTCCCCAAAAAACTGATCATACTATACAAATACTAAACCCTTAACAGTAACACAGGGAAAATAGTTTCAGATAAGGTTGTCTACACCCTTGAATCTGCATCACTGATGCATTCCAAGAATCACCAAACCCCTAACTTAATGCTGGCATTCAAGGTGGTAGATGTGGGGGCAAATCATACCAAAACTGCCAATTCTGATTTGTACCTTTACATTTATTAATTGAAAACTCCATGTATTTAAAGAACAAATAAATGTGTAACAGCCCCACTAATGGACTACATTCACAAAAATACATGTACTATGCTATAAACCTGTTACACGCCCTTCTATTTAAACACATCACATAGGCCATTACAAAACTTGATTCAGTCTTTACTTAAACCACAATTATGTGCAATCCTCAACCTCTATTCACAAGCTAGGAACTTTTTGGCAAGCGAGACTAGACAGCTTACACATAACATTGCAAAATACCTCCTAGTATGTAAAAGCATCATTCCAACCATTGACTAAATTTAAGTTACATGTAATCAACCCACATCTGTTAGGCCAGGGTCACACTTGTGTATAGGTAAGCGTTGCTTTTTTTTTTTTTTCTTTTTTAAGAAAAAAAAAAAAAAAAAAGCGCATCGCAACAAAACACCAAAAATACAAGTTGTGGAAAAAAACCAAAACATTGAAAGTAATGACTGACACATGCACAATGTCACACTTGTGTTTCATAGAGAGGAACATGCGCTGGAATGCTTCATGTCGTGTTTTTGCGAGCAAATGGACATGGATGCGAACGCAAACAATAAGACTAGATTAGTGGCAATAGGAATTGAACAAGAGCAATCACACAGGGAAGAAAAGCAATGCGGAACTACCTATTGCTTATCTATAAAACATGTCCCGAAAATACACTATTGTAAATGCTCTGGCATATTTTCTCGATATGCTTTTTTTTTTAACTGACGCACACCTATACGCCAGTATTAATAGAAAATTAGACCTGCAGGACTCATCAGATGTGGGTATAATAGATGGTGTGATATTTAGGCTGATGCAAACAATGAACAATCAAAAATCATCTGAAAAACTGGCCAAAGGCCATTGTTATCCACTTATAAATGCTAGTAGCACATTAGTAAATTACAAATGTACACATCAAAATAGAAGGTGTTTAAAGAAAACCTTGTGAGAAATTACAATGCAGGTCATATATACCGGTATATATATATGTATGTATAATTGTATTTATAAAGTGCCACACATTTACGCAGAGCTGTATAATTCAGCAATACAAGTATAATGCAAACATGGGAAAAGTGCATTACACATTACAAGAATAATATCACAAGGATACTTCACTTTAAGTGCCAGGTTGTAGTTGATACAGGAGGTTGGAGGTCCCTGCCCCGTAGAGCTTACAATCTAAATGTATATTTATTTCATATCTACATATATGTAGAAATGTTTCTCTCACAACAGAACATTTATGAAATATACAATAAACTATTGATTGCATTAGGGACAGGACTGCATCTGCACTCAACAAGGCTTAAAGAGCACAACTGTAAAAAGCTACATCAGTTGAACTGACTTGGTGTAGTCGTGTGCAGTAGACTGACCATTCAAAATGAATTGCTGTGTTTTTTATTCACTAAGAAAAACTTTTCCAACACAGCCAAAATCAATTGTTGTGTCTCATTGTTTATCCTTGTATAGATGGAGCAAAAATTGTTTAGACTACTTGTTTGTTGCCTGTTTTGGCCAATAGCCATCTTTGCAATGCTGCTTTCAAGTTATGAAAAGCCTGAATATTTCTCTGATTGTTGCACGGAATGTTTTTCCCCCATCATCTTCTTTGTGGACTACTGAGCTGCGGATGTTGCTGCATTGCGATGCATGCTGTGGGTATTGTATTTTCGGGGTACCTTTATGCTTCCTACTCTAATGCAGTTATCACTGAGGTAAATAAACAATAATAATAATAATACCGGTAATAATAATGCTTCACAAGGAAGGGTCTTCATAAAAAAAGTAAAAATAATAATACAGATATGAAATTATGGTATTTACTATTTTCTAAATTGCTCAACACATTTGGAAAAAAATAAAAACAAAACTATATTTACACATTGTATTGTAGCCTATTGAATGATCATGTATTATTGAATACAAAACCTGGCTAGAGTGTCCAGCCTGTTTACTCAGTACAAGGAACTAGTGCTAGAAAAATACTTTCTGTACCAATAGTGAGTCAGGATTGGTTCAATGTGAGCGGTATTTATTAATCTTCCGAAATAGAAATAAATAAAAATATGTTAACTTTACAATGCAGTAACTCTTAACAAAATGCAATGCCCCTCTAAATAAATAATGGACTCTTTGTGAAATTAATCATCATATCAAGGTACATTTCTTTTCCACTGGGGAACTATTTATTTAGGTCAAGCTGGATATAGAAGGTCCAGAAGTTTGAAGTCTATTGCACACCCATAATTAGTGACAGAAAACTGCTCATATTTATATATATGACAGCCTTACAAAGTAACAGATAAAAGATAGGTCTCATGAACTATAAGTTCCTTATGAGCATATTTAGGCAGTAAAAGGGATTGCAGGCAGAAGGGCAATTCATACTATTTAAGAAGGATTCTGGTTGCATGTCAGGGTACCCGACACTGTGTCCAATAGGGTAAAATTATCAAGAAACAGAATTGTTAAAGAAAAGTTTTCTTCACTCCCATTTAAAAATACAAATGCACACTATTTTACATCACGGAATTGCAAACATTTTTACACATTTCCTGACTGTCACCAGTGTTTAGAGTGGTATTCATTTTACTTCAAAAAATAGGCCTAAAAAGCGTTCAATTTTCTACATCATTTACACTTAAACAATGATTTGTGCAAAATAAAAAAATTAAAAATAAAAACAGAAATAAAAGACATTAAAAACATGGTTTATGAATAATTGTATATATTACTGCAACAACTGAACCAGGAACACTATTAAATCTGCTTTAGAATGGCAGTTATTCCTACACAGTACTTGTAAAAATTCCATCTGTAAAGTTAAAGTCGAAATATGTATTGCTTAGTGTTTATTATTAAAATGTGGAGTCAAAATAGTGGAGACAAGTCAGCCAAACATTTGTGCAACTCCAGATCTTGGAACGTGGTAAATATCCCCCAACAGAATGAGGAATTCAACTTAGATGACAATTTTACCAAGTGCTTCATAGGACTATTCTCTCTTCTATCACTGGTCTTTTACCGTAATACTTTTTTTCCTTAGATTTTGTGGTTTAGCTTACTAGTATTTAGGCAAAATCATTCATGATAACACAAGAAATAAAATGCAACATAAAATTACGATTTATTTATGTAACACATTTAGGAGCAATCTAAATTACAATCTGTATTTTCAGTGCCAGCAAGATCCCCCCCCCCCCCCCCCCCCCCCCCCAACCTATCCTAAAACAGACCTTCCAGGCAGGAAGTTAGAAAGTTGCAAGCAGATGAATCTAGCATGAGACCATATGGGTAATTCAAAACATATGTTTTACATGTTTGGTCACAGCTACATTTAAAGGAACAATAATACCAGGAAAAGAAAACTGCTATTTCGACTGGTATGGTAGTTATTATTATTCAACACTTGTAAAATGTCATAGGTCTGAACATATTCCAGTACAGACTTGAACACTGCACTTTCTATAGGTGTCCCTCTGTAAAACGGAATGCTGGGAAGTACACTGAAGTTGAATTTCTGATTTTAGCCTAGGTTCACACTAGCGTATGATGCTCAGCGCATCATACGCTAGTGTGAAGAAGAAAAAAAAAGAAAAGTACGCCAAGCGTAATTTTCTATTTTATATACCAGTGACAGTGTGAACGCTCCCTCTGCGTTCACATCACTTCCTGTGTGTCGCATTTTGGACGCAGCGTATAATACTCCGGCCAAAATGCGACACAGTATTCCAGACCCAGCGTATGAGCATCATACGCTTGTGTGTCCGGAACTAGGTAAGTATCATCGGCTTGCATTAAGCCGAATTTTTTTTTCACATTAGCGTATGATGCACTGTGCATCATACGCTCATGTGAACCCAGCCTTAGTGGTTTGCATTTTCCCACTCTGCTTGTGGGAGCTAAATTGGGCTTTTTGAGACACTACTTAAATATGTATTATCTAAAATTCCATGGGAAACAAAGCACTAGGCAGGAGTTTATTTATTTAACAGATAAAAGGTGACGGCATCCTCAAAAAAACAAAACAAACCCAAAATAATACAAATCAGAAATTCAACTTCAAAATTAACATTTGTACTGGGGCAATGCAGTAATACATATTATGGCATTTCAAACTGGATTTTCTTATACTGGTGCTACTGGCTCTTTAAATGGCAAAGGACAAGAAAGAAAAGCAGAGAATGGCACAATTGGAGAGTATAATATAGTTGATATTATAAAAATGCAGTAACATTGAAAACTTTTTTTTTATATAATTCAAACAACTGAAAGGCTTACATCATTTATTCACCAGGACTTGGGAAATATTCCTGGTGCACTAACCTTTGAAGGATATGCATATGTGTTAATAAGTATATTACATACAGAAATGCAGAAAGTCACACGTTAATTGATAAAATTAGAGCTTTTTTTTTTTTTTTTTTAATTCCCAAGGATACAAATGCACATTTCCAAATCTTTGATATATGTTTCCACAAGCTTATGCAGCAACTTCCTGACATTTTCACCTTGCAGCATATAAAGGCCCTGATTTCCACTATAGCTCTCATCTACCAGCATTGGTACAGGAAGAACCACACAGTCATATGACACCAGCATTGGCCACACATGTGAATGGGAACTCAGAAATTTATGAATGGCTTAGGTCACATGACAGTGCTGAGGCCCAAGTTTCAATCCCACAGAGACTGGTTCTTATTACTTTGTGACCTGTGCAAACTGGGAAATCTGATAAGTCGCCACAGGGCTGTCCTTAGGGTAGGAAGTGTCCTGTGCGACGGACCAACGGGGCACCCATCTCTGTGGTGGTGCTGTCCGACTCCTATACTTCCTGGGGAGGCACTCGCAACTGCAGAAACTCCTTTAACTTTGAGCTGGATGATGCCGGTGTCATTGACATGCTTGGCAATGGAGATGGTACTTTATGAGGTAGCACACCCAAAAGGCCGGCCCTGAGTTGCAGCAAGCAACGACCCCACAGTGATCAGACTCCAGCCACATAGATAAACGAAGCAAGTAGAGAACTCCCCTCTATTCATTGTGACAAGTCTGGAACAGGGACGGGACAGCAGGGAGGGGAAGGGTGATGAGATGGGTGGCAGTTCTTGCCCTACCCAAATGCCAGTCTCACACCCAGCCATTTAATGAATTGAGCTGAGCCACATAGGATGTCAGAAGCTTTATTTGCTTCAGCAACACAGACCCCAGGAAAAATACACCACTGGTGTTATCGGCAACAGCTTGCATCAACTGGAGGATGCTGGGATCTGTAGTTCAACACTCAGATTCTCTCTATTTACCATGCTGGAGAATATAAACCAACCCCTAGTGTCTTATTTACCAACACTAAGCAATATAGAGGAGAAATAACCTTTGAATATGCCAGTGACAAAATATCAAAACATAACATTTTAATGCATGCCTTGTACTGACATGAAAGAATATTTCGCACAGTGAAAATTATGTATGCAAAAGAGATTGAAGTGTTAAAAACGCCACATTAAAGTCATTGGCATTTTTTCACCTGGCGCTTATTTGTAAAAAAACACAGTGAAAAATTCGCTAGTAACCTCAGCCTTAAAGATGTTTAATAGAATTGTCTCAGTAAACGGCATATTGTCTTGCTTTAATTAAAATGCCTTTAACCAAACCTGTTAGAATTCAAAAACATTAACAACTGCTGAAATTCTCTTTCTAAATATGCCAGGTTATCTGCTACCTATCCTCTTCTGTGTAACCAGTGGCTATGCCATACAGCAGAACACTGCACATTGCTGGGATACAGATATATTGTGTGCCTGCTAGTAAAGCTAGAGAAGGCTTTAATAGGAATGTAGGTGAACAGTTTGAACCTGTCCAATAACAGTTGCTGTGATGCAGAGCTGGGCCTAGCATTTTTAGCACTTCAGAGAATAAAAATATTAGGATTTCAATGGGTGGAACAGGAAATTTAATTGGATAGGAACAGGTTAAACAATACATGTAGAATATCACAAGGAAACTTCACCTTAAGTGCTAGGTTGTGGTTGACACAAGAGGTTGGAGGTCCCTGCCCTAAAGAGCTTACAATCTAAATGGGAGGAGTTTTATAATGCCAATATAGAAATTTATTTTGGAGAGGTCTAAATCTCTGCTCTCTGAAAACTCCTCTATAAAGGAGGAATATTGGATCAGTATACTGTAAATGTTTTGCCTTGCGAGTACCTTTTCAGTGTGAACATCAGCATGGGAGATACTGGCACTTTATAAATACATAATGAAAAGATGGACATGCTTTTTAGCCACTGATTACCTCACATAGTGATGAAAAGGTAGACTATTTGTCTGTCGGACTGACAGAGTTGTACCTACTGCTGATGTGCAAGTACATTACATTATTCTCTATGCAAACCAGGCTCAGTTGTTCACATTCAAAATTCTCCAAGTACTCCGGCACACCAGCAGTAAAAAAATATTCACTTTATTGGAGTAATCTTGGCACATTTTTTAATTTTAATTTACTTTTTGTACCTGCTTTTAAGATTACTCCGATAAAGTGAATATTTTTTTACTGCTGGTGTGCCGGAGTACTTGGAGAATTTTGAATTTACCATTGGGTCCTAAACATACTCCTGAGCACCCGAATTAACACAGTTTGCTTATCAGAGGCTGCATGCTTTAAAGGGATTTGAGCGGCGTTTAGGTTTGTTTGCTCAGTTGTTCACATTACCCAATTTGAGTAGCATTATCTAACAAAACTGTAGCATGTGCACCAAGGGGGTAATTTAGCAAAGAGCGAACTTACCCTTCGATCCTTCGCATCAGTACGCAGAGACCGTTACGCGTTCGCTGAATCCTGCACGCGGATATCAGCAAACGCTTTAAAGGGATTCCAGTCTCGGCGACTGTCCAGTCCCTTTAAAGCGTTCGCTGATGTTCGCATGCAGGAGTCAGCGAACGTGTAACAGTCTGTGCGTACTGATGCGAAGGATCGAAGGGTAAGTTCGCTCTTTGCTAAATTACCCCCCAAGACTTGCACACCCATTCATTCCCATGGAGTTGCAAATGAATCAAGTGTTTATATGAGTTTATTTGGAGGCCATTTCACATCACTTCCTATGACTTTGTATCCTATTAATCATATGAAAATTGCAATAAAACTGCATTAGATGCATGAGGCAGGGTATGTGATTGTTGTGACTGTGTGCATACAACTCCAAAGGCTTGACAAGCTCAGCAGTCTAAGAGGCACTGAACACACATTATTAAGCATTATGGCATCTTTGGCAAGGAATTCAATAGTTTGCCGGTTACCAACACCTGCCATATTTCTAAATGGGGTCTGCCCTTATCTACTTCCTGGGTAAAATTGTACTTTTAGAGTTTATATAGGTTCGCACTAGTGTATTACGCGCAGTGCATAATACGCTAGTGTGAACAAAAAAAAAAAAAAAAAAAAAAAAAAAAAAAAAAAAAAAAAAAAAAAAAAAAAAAAAAAAAAAAAAAAAAAAAAAAAAACATGGCTCAATGAAAGCTGATAGTACTTACCCAGTTTCAGACACACTAGCATATGACGTGCATATGCTGTGTCACATTTTGGCTGATGTATGATACATCGCACACAAAATGCAACCACATAGGAAGAGCTGTGAACACAGAGGGCGTGTTCACACTGTTGCTGGTAAACACAACAGAAAAATACGCCAGAGCATATTTTTTCCTCTCTTTTTTTCCACACTAGTGTATTTATACACTGTGCATAATACGCTAGTGTGAACCTAGCCTAAAGGGTTTTATAATGTTATAATTGTTTTAAACTTCTTTGCAAAACAAAAGCATTTTTTCTTTTTAAACAACCTCTGTGCTTGCCGATTGTTAAAACATATAGGGGCATATTAATCAAAGTGTGAATTGTCTAGTACAGTGTTTCCCAAATGCCGGGTCGCGACCCGGTACCGGGCCACCAAAATTAAA
>WMED01004181.1:9386-21068 GCA_019650415.1 Pipa parva
CGCGGGATGGGGGTGCGGCAGCGCAGGGGGGGTGCCGGGGGAGGGGGCGCCTAGGGCGCCAATAGAGCCAGAGCCGACTCTGGGTGGACCCTATATCTCAGCTTCAGCATCTCAGACATACGCTATTTCTTTTTACAGATTGGCTGGTCCATTTAATTTATAACCCATACATCAGGTGTCCATGTACACGTGGACAGGAAGTGCACCATGCATCCTAAAATGGCAACAAATTAAAATGAGATGTGTGACTCTGCATTTGTATTCATCCACAGTGCTATTTGCATTTCTCTAATTAAAGCTAAACATTGTACTTCCAGGCTGCCTTCTCATCTTTGGTTTCACTTCCATTTATTTGTTTGGTTATCATGCTTGCCCTTGTGACCATATATTGAAGATCTGGGGCAGCAGTGTACATGAGCTCCTAGCCTGGTCTCTGAGCCAGTTGGATTTGGATACCCTCACATGTCAGACAGTTAAGGTTAAATGAGTTTTATAATCAAGCTAAAACCATATTTTCTTTAAGCTATTGCCAAAGAAAGAATGTGATAGCTGTTATCATTTTTTTGATAGGAATGGATATTTGTATGTGACCTTGATGGAAGTGGGGCAACATCCATCCATTAGTTATTAAGTACACTAAAATTGTCACAAGTGTAGAGCAGCCTCTACTTTAGCAGTATACTAACACAACACACAGTAAATCAGAAACATCAGCTAAAAAAGTGTAACACAATAGTGTGAGACATTTGCCCGATGCAACATTTTCTCACACCGTATATTTTTTTACAAAAATAGACCAGTTTGTCAAATCAGTCATCTTTTCTGTGCTATATTATGTGTTTATTTTCTCAGCACTCAAATATTAGCAAATGGCTAAACTACAATTTCTTGATGTAGATGTCTCCTACATTAGTTCAGAGATGACTGTAATATATAATGATATATTACTTTCAATAACTAAACTAGGTATATCACCTTTTAAAATACATTAAATGGTGCGCACTGTATGTTTTCGTCACTACTGATATCTTCTTTATTTGCAGAAATCAACACAAATAAAATAACATTACAATATGTATTAAGTGCATCGCACTGTAATATTACAAAAACAATTTTCTCACTTATAAAAGTCAACATACGCATCCCATAAAATTTTCCATGCATGCTTTCAACATCTGTCAGTGCATGTGTTCATCCATTAGTATACCTTGGAGATAATATAATTATTTCAAAACACTTTGGTGGTTTGGATTTCCCACCACCTGTCTAAGTATAAATACATTTAAACATCACTGACTGGAACAAAAAAACAAAACAAAAGAGAATGATGAGTTCTGAAAGGAAAGATGTATTGTAGATTCATCTGAAAATACATGACCCTCCCAGTGTGCAGTGTGAAATTCCTATACAAGTGTCCATAAGAGAGGCTGAAACACAGATGCTTTGGAAAATATGTTTATAAGTTATTTTCATACATTTTTATTTAGGAAAGAGGATATCTATGGTTCTGATGCAAGGAAATTGGATAGATTGCTTCTACCATCTTACCATCTTAAGTATCAGTAGGACTAATATATCATTTATTATAATCTGACGCTATTTTTAGATTCGGGAATATTATTTTGGCCTTTGGCCATCTGAATCTTGGACAGACCATCATTCATCTGGTACAAGCACAATCTCATATAAAAGGAGCAGTCTCTGCTTAAACCATCTGTGCTCAAAATTGTGCTAGGGGGTTCATTACATTTCCTGGATATTTATAGAGGTAGTAATAAAACAGAAAGTGGGTGGATAAAACTCCACCATAAAAAATGATTAATAAACTTATGACATGTCTATCCAGAAAACAACTACTGTTAATTGGTCTAAATAATGACCCATGTACTGTATATTATACTCCATGATCCAGTGGATCAGTAAAATTACAATGATTGTAATTTTCTGCAAACAAGTTGATGTGATCTGGCCAAGTCAATAAAGAATAATCAAATATGTGCATGATTGGTTAGTGAGGTTACTGTTAATAAAGCACATTTCTACAAAACAGTTTTATCAACAGTAATGTCTGTTAGTCTATTGTCTTTATTTTACTTTTAGCTAGAATACTACTGTCATTGGATTCTAAACTAATCAAAGGGGTGCTATCATCCTCAAATTTCCTGCTTGTTTTTTGATAATTTTAGTGAATTTTGTACATACTCTAATGTATTGTGTCATATTGTGAATTAAGATACTGTATGATTTAATACAACTACATAATTTGGAACTACTTTGGAATGGTTTTTCTGCATTAGCATAGACTTTTTATGACAAGCACAAATTAATTTACTAACTTTACAATGAGTTTTGAAGTCAGAGCAATGAACACAATGTGATGTAGGTGACTGATTTACTGTTATAACAACAGTTTGTATCTTATTTGTCATTGATAGACAGTACTACTATGTTTAAAGACTTGGTTCTGGGAAATAGTATTAGAAAATACATTCCTTTTGTACACGCACAGATTACTGTATGTTTACTAATTATAGGAAAATGTAATTTACCCAATGTCCTCTTATAAAAATTCTTTTTTTCCAGAAATATAAAATAAAATTGTATATATTATTTTGTATTAAAGATAACCTCTCATTGAGTGCTTACAGTAGACAATCTCTTTAATTTTTGTACTGCTTCCTTCTTTGAAATAATTGGTTTATTCATCAACAGGGGAAATTGTTTACAGAGGTCTAGTAACTTAGAGTAACCAATTAGAATTTGACTTTCAGAACTATAGATTCACTATAGCAGTGAATGCTATCAGCTGATTGGTTACTATGGATTAATAGACCTCTAGAAAGATTGCCTTGGTTAATAAATTCTCCTGAAATGTTTTTATGGACCTTCAGAATAGTAACGTTGTGCCTCGAATGGTGCAGTATCTTTTCATAAATACAATTTACTATTATATTAGTCAAGGTGATTAGGAGAAATATTTAGCTCCATAAAAGACTTCCTTATTTGTTCATCAACTACCGTATATATTTTAGCCATTACGATTGAACTACATGTTTCATAGTGTCCCTGCTAAATCATACCTTGAAAAAGTATTTAGGTTGGGTTTTCTTGGATGAGACATTTATTTTATTTTACATATTATTCCTTTGAATTGTATCTAACTTTTAAGTCATGAATCATATTCTTGTGGTCACACATTGCTTCTGTCTGGTTATATTTTCCTAATTAATGCATTTTGCCATTTTACGCAACATTTATCTCTGTATCATCACATGATATTAGTAAAACAGTAAAGAAAAAATAACATTTTTGGAGGGAGAAACAACCATTTGAATTGAAACAGACAGCATTACTAAAAGACTAAATTTCAGATTCTAATATGTTTTATATTATTATATACTTACAGAGGGATCCACACACAGCCTCACACATTTATTCATGAAAGTGTAATGGTGTATATTTTGGGCAATAGCCAAGTACAAATGAGAAAGATTTGCTTGACAGTAAACTGATAGAAAGGTTAGAAAAAGAGGCATTTCTAGTGGAATAAAAACATTAAGTTATTCATACAAAGGTCACTTAGCTCTGCTTGTATGAGCCTTTATCGTCCATCTGACAAGGGCAACTAGATATTGATCATTTGAAACGTCTCAGCAATCACAAGCTGAGCTTGGGAACAGTGAAGAGAAAAAAGCTACAGATAGACTTCTTAGAATCACAGTGTTCTTCTTAAACCTAATGTGAAATCTGCTCGGTACGTGTTTTCTTCTAATCTAGTTCATTTATTTTCATGTCATATACAATTTCTCTGCAATCAGCATGAGGAATCTGCACAAAGGCTTTATAAAAGTTGTGGTATTTGAAATGCTACCATATATTCCAGGGAGAATCCCATTATGTAGGAATGGAAAATAATGCAGCAGCGTGCCTATTTAGATCAGACGGGTATGGATTGTGAAAGCAAAAGAAGAGAAAACATTCTGCTAACATTTTACTATTAACAGACCAGTAACAAAAAAAATAAATAAATAAATAATTGCCATTTGGATTAGCATGGCAGTTATTCTAATACAGTACTTGTAACAATGTTGTCTTTGAAACTGAATTTATGAATTTTATTGCTTCTGTTTATTCTTATCTTTACTGTTAGCAGCCATGTTGCTGTACAGACCTCACCCAGTTCCATTGTTTTCCACAGCGCTTTAGTTATTGCATAATCATTAAATGTGCCCTAAAGCCCTATTTTTTAAAGCTAAAAAGCGAAATATCTTTTATTTTTAGACATCATTTTGAATTTTTGGAGAAACAGATTTGATATATAGTAACTAGAAATCCACTGAAGGATTTTTTTTTTTTTGATATTACTGTTCTTTTTAAAAAAAATCCATACTTTTTCATTGTCTTTCCTATTTTATATGAAAACAGGCATTTTTATTTAGAAATATTGTAAATGTTCTAAATTAGACAGTTTTGTGAAAAAGGAGTCATTAAGTGTACCAGTGCGCATCATTTATTTATTCGTTTTTGTCTTTAATGAGCACAAATAAGCAAAATGTCACTGCTAAGGTCATTGTTAAGAGAAACCAGGAGATGGTAGAAAACGGCACAGTATTACCAGATGTACCAATACAGGTTCCTTCACCCTGGTTATCTAGTTATATAGTGAAAAGAGACGTTTAACTATCTCATGCCTTCAAAATGCTTTTAACCTTCATGGACTACTTTAAACCTCAAAGATTGTTGCTGAAAAACAAGAAAATAAAGGGTGTTGAAATGTACTTCAACATTAAAGGGGGAAATTCAGCATTGGGCGAAGTGAGCTCCGAATTCTTCGGCTCACTTCGCACAGACTGATATGCGCTTGCTGATGTCCTGCACGCGGACACCAGCGAGCGCTTTAAAGGAATTCTAGTCTCGGCGAGGCGACTATTTTTGGTCTCACCGAGACTGGAATCCCTTTAAAGCATTGGCTGATGTCCGCGTGCAGGACATCAGCAAGCGCATATCAGTCTGTGCGAAGTGAGCCGAAGGATTCAGAGCTCACTTCGCACAATGCTGAATTCCCCCCTAAGGCTAAATAGTATCAAGCCATAAGTAGATCTGGTGATGGAATGTATTTGAGTTAATCTGGCAGTGTAGCAATATGTTTGAGGTTAAACTTGTGTCGGAATAGACAGCATCTTGCAAAATAAGAAGCTCCCAGTGACCATTCTCCATTTTTAATTGCTTTAATTCAGCTGTAGTATTATGACTGAGAAAACATATTGCACAATGGATTTGTAATGCTTATCATAACTAATCCAGTACCATCTTTAACAGTATTGAATGTACTACAGATCTTCATCTTTTCTTTTTGTTCTGCCGTCCATTGTAACACTGGTCAGTAAACCATTTTAGGCTATATACCGCATGTTGATTGTGCGACCTCTATTTCTTTTTATCTAGAGATTATATCTACAAATATAACCCCATCAAATAAAGAAACATTAACCATAATTTATTCATATGAATAGAAGCAGTGACAGTGGAGTACCAACAGGAGTAGCGGCAGTCAAGGTGGCGACTGGGCCCAATGTCACTGTTGTGAACCCTGTAATGTGCCACATTGCAAAGGTGCCTCAGGGCCAATTGTGCACTGGCCCAGGAGAGGGGGCCCCTTCCCTGAAGGTCCGCCCGAGTAGTGGTGTATTGACTCCATGTATTGTATCATGAATAGGCATATTGTAGTGCAGTGATGTCATCGACATATGGTTCTGTTTAAATAAGATTCATTTCTCAATATTAATTTCTACATGCTGGAAATCTACATGGATTAATATTAGAAAAGACAATTTGCCAATTTTGTCAATTGTTTTGGGCGATAACATTTTTTTTAACAGCTTAGTACATAGCAGAAAACAGCGATATCGTCTGTATAAGCTGTTTCTCCTGCATTTACTAGTTGAAAAACGAGTCTGACATTAATAAATGTGCCCCAATTTGAATCTGAACAACAACCTCCAGAGAATGGTAGTAATCTAAGGTTACCTGAATTGAAGCATTCAAAACACACAAAACATATATTTGTACCTTATAAATGAATTTATTATGTAACTGAGAGCTACATAGCGCTACTATGTTTATGTTTGTGTAAATAATTCATTGGAATTTTTTGAAAAACATTGGGTAATTTTGTAATTACAGTATAACAACCGAATTGAGTACAGCATTGTGACAATAGGGAAATGGCAGTAGAGATAGTACATCACTCAATGCCAATGTTGAAAAACGTTAGCAAAATGTCAAACATTCATTTCTGTTTTTTTTTCATTCCTGATTAAGATTATGATTATTTTATCGCAATCCAAATCAATCATTTATTCTTTTGTTTTAGGTAAATCTCTGCACTTCATGCCCTGTGCTTAAACTTCCTCAATGTGATTTTGCAAATAATGGAACAGATGGATAGCAAGCCTTATCAGCCATTATCAAAAGTTAAGCATGAAATGGATCTCACCTACACAAGTTCTTCAGAGGACAGTGAAGATGAGCAGAAACCTAGACAATCATACAACTCCAGAGAAACTCTACAAGACTGCTCACAGGAAATTAGACTTAACTATAACAGCCATAGTAGCAGGAAGAGGAAAGCAGTGGATGACCCCACTCAAGGTACTAAATATGCCTTATATGCTTATTAATATTTTGCACTGTACTGTATGTGTGCATGTGTGAGTTTAACAGGCCACCATGAACTGCCAGTGCCTGTAGCATCAATGATGCATAAAGTGGCTGCAAGTTAACTTCAGTTTCTCTATCTGACATTAATAAAGTGTTTAAAACATGTCATGGATGTCATAAAACCAGTAACCAATTTAAATGGAATCATTTCTTACATCATCCTCTTTGTTGTCGGGCATGGTGAAGGAAGCATTATACAAGTTGGATATCAAAAAATACAGATAACTTTAAAATATAGATAAATCTATTTTTATTTTAAATTGATAATAACAAAAGCTCCTCACATTAAAATGAAATGGAAAGAAAAGCAAACAAACCACAAAAAAAGGGCTTTATCTGCTACTGCATCCAGACTATAGTATTTTCCTCATTAACTTTAACTCACGGCACATGACACGGCTTCCTGAAGCCCTTAAATTATATTTTAGTCATCTTTAAATTCAAATTAATACACAGACCTTAAAATATAATAAATGCAGCAACAATTATTTATGAACGTTATTGTTTATATGAATCACTGTGTGATATGTTGTGTAAACCAACATTGCAGGAAAATAGGCTGAACTGGATGGACTTGTGTCTTTTTTCAGCCTTATAAACTATGTTACTATGATCATATAGGAAAGGTATAAGCAAGAGCACATTTTTATTTTTTGTAATCATATAAAAGTTATTTACTTAATGGTACACTATTAGTAAAAGCAGAACCACGAGTTTATATAATCATTCACAAACTAATACAAAATAATGAAATGATTTATTTACAGGGGTTTTAATGATTATTATTAATAGAAGTAGTAGTAGTAGTAGCAGTCCAGTAAGTATTGCACGGTAGCTCACCTTCCCTTTTCAGGCGCTCTTTAACAAATGTCATGTTTGCTTCTTACAAATCTCCAAACATTCTAAATTATTTCAGTGCTGAGTTTGGATGAATGATTTCACTTATAACATGATCTCCCCAAACCCAGAGCTCTGTTTAGTCTCACTAAAATATGTATGTTTTTCATCTTGAGATGTTTCTGACAGCCTTTATTTGTATGTCAGTATCCCCTAGTTTGCCTGCTCAGTCAAAATAAAACAGGAGGGTGGTTTAATTAAACTACTGGCATAAGCCTGACGTTCCAGAGGGGAATTCACCATTCAGGGAAGTGAGCTCCGAATCCTTCGGCTCACTTCACAAATGGTATTATGCACATGGACATCAGTGAGCGCATTAAAGGGATTCCAGTCTCGGCGAGAGCAAAAGAGTTGCCTCGCCCAGACTGGAATCCCTTTAATGCACTCGCTGATGTCCGAGTGCATAATACCATTTGCGAAGTGAGCCGAAGGATTTGGAGCTCACTTCGCTGAATGGTGAATTCCCCTCCCCCCCAATGTGCACAACTTACCATGCAATCCCAGTGTGTCCTCAGTAGCTTTCTACAGAACTATTAGTAAAAGAGCTGAGTTACCTTGAGTTTTTGATTGATCATAAGGACATTTAAGCATATTAGCTAAGTAGTTACTGAATATTTCATACTAGTTTATATCAATATACCTTGATCAATATGTGTTCAGCCATGACTACTTATCCTTTGGGAAATCTTTTTGAATTGTGGGAATATGTATGGTACAGTCACAAGTAAATTTGATGAAAAAAAATGGACGAATCAGTTGTTCTGTATAGGTCTTACTGTGTAAAGACTCATTTTGTCCTCTCTTTACTGAATTAATTGGCAGCTAATTGTTGGTCAAGCATCAGCAAATCTCATTCAGTGTCAGGGCGTACTGGCTGTAGATAGGTTCATCTACAAATACCGATATAACAACCTTTAACGCATGACATTGCCCGGGCAGTCATGCCATTTAATCTATTTAAGTTGTGCCGTGTACACCAGCTTCTGCCTTAAAGGCTTTTCCTTCTGTACCTTGAGCTCTGAAAATGAAATCTTGTCACACTTGTGTTTCTCTGTTTATCCACTATTGCTATGACACTGAAAAACTGACCTTTATAACACATACTGTATATTTATTAACGAACTTTCAGTTGATCTGGTTCCTCACAAATAATCTTTTGTTGCTGCATTTTATATTTGTTTTCCTCAACATATACCAAAATAAAACTATTTTGTTTAAAATTCTTTTTTCATATAACTCCTGCTGTCAGTTGTGTTTTATGCCTGTTCTAATTAATATAATTATTATTATTTAATATAATTTTTTTTTTGTTTAACTTGAAGCATTTAAAAAATAAAATCTTCCTTTTAAAGGACATGTAACCCCAGCAATTTAAACATTCTAATTTGTAATGGCATTACAGTTATGTTTGTTGGTTAAGCAAACCCCAACCAATTCCATTGTTTAATAAGGAACTTTATATAATACATATTCATGACACAATAGACACTGTTCCAAATTTTTTGTAGACACTAATTAAATATATAGTAATTTCAAGGCATTTGTGTCATCTTTTTTTTTTTTTTTTTTTAACCTTTAGCTGTTCAATGAAGAAATTCTTATGTACAAAGAGGAGATAGCTGGTCCGAGCAGGATATGTTAAGAGTTTGGAAGTGGAAGTGTAAAAGTCATGTCTTAAGTCTATTTTCATTAATATTTAAAGGGGAACTATAGTCAGATTACATCTTTACATATGCAGTACTATACCTTAGTGAGAAGCATTTCTCCCCAGTAGATATTTTATCTGTTTTATCTGAAACAAATTGATTAAGTTGGCAGCACTGATAAACTCCCACATCAGGAAATGTGTGTTTCACATGTATTGGCCAGTTTTCCATGAAAAGGTACCCTCTCCCAGACATTTTTGCCCTATTTATTACTTAACGCCTGCGCACAAGTCAGCTTTCACTCTGTAATCTCCTGCATTTCAGGAATGTAAACAATGAGGCCAAAAGGTCAGCACACTGCTTAACCAATAGCAGTTAGGCAGCCGTTTTTTCTCCTGCTGCCTAACTTGGGACGGAAAAGAGAAAATGTCAGCTCTCAGGAAAACTATTTAAGGGAAGCAAGTTGCAAGTATTATTTCTTCCCTAAACTTTTTTAACTATTTGTGTCACCAATTGGCTTAGTATAAAGGAGCTTTATATGTATGTGTGCAGTTATATCAGCACTATAGTGACCCTTTAAGTCTAATATGTCACTCTATACAGAAGTTTAAAACAGCATTAGTATTTATAAAGCAGTTTTACCCAAATATCTGATATAACTCCAAATACTATTTTTTCTACTAATTTAAACACTAGAAACATAGGTAAAAACCATTACACTATAATTACTAACTGTATTTGATATAAGTGCAAACAAATTGTCCTATGATTTGTTACCATACCTGATTTTTCTATGTAATCAGCTCCATGGTACACAGTAAAGACTATGGGGGAAGTTCATCAAAATGCAAACAGTCACTTAAAGGTCTGAACTCACCTTAATTTGTCACGTCTCCAACTTCTCATATTCCGCAGACTCTGCCATGTGGTGAATTTGTGTCCAATTCAAAAGCTTATTGACACACTTCTTTGCATCACGTTGCATGCGTATTTCATTAATTTAACAAGCTCTGAAGTGTGTCAGATTGTGTCAAGGTGGAAATTTTGTCAAGTTGTAAAACCCCTAATGCGCTGTCACGTGCATCAAGGTGGCGAAGTAGGGATCTGATGGCAGGGCTCCAGTTTGGCCTTAAATAACAAAGAAAATATAATGACCAAGTGACAACATGACCTAGGAATAATGTCGCTTAGAAAGGGATTTAAAGGATTATTTGCTGTAATGTAGGTGACTTTAATACAATGACAATAGTGGTGATCACAATGTGATCAAATGGTGACAAAATACTTCTTTTTAATCAGTCATGCCTATTAACAGTACTTTGAAATGTATCTAAGAAAGATATTAACTTCTTCCACTGCACATCCTGCTACTGTTCGACTGACTACGCCTGATTATGAATTAAATAGCATCCTTCGCCATTTACTTCTTTGCCAAGGGAATCCAATGTTTAGTGAATAAGGAGAGGTGAATTTGCATCTGCTGGAGTATAGAGACATACATTTTCTATGCAGACTAATTTGCACTGTGATGAATAACTCACTAAATCCAAAAATTCTTAACATTTAATCGAAAATTCTAGACTCAGGCCTGGGCAAAATTTAATAAAGTTGAAAATATCCATATCGCGATATCGAATAAATTTTACCGATATCGTGATATTGATATTGAACTTTTTTTTTACCGATATGGCGATATCAGTATTGCTGATATTGCGATATTGGATGTTTTCCAATATTGTAATTCAATCAAAACTTTTAATGTGTTTATTTCTATGTAAAATTCATAATATTGATGATAAATTCGATATTGCAATTTTGGTAAATTTGATATCGCAATATCAATATTTTCAATTTTAATAAATTTTGCCCTGAGGATCTTTTTTGAGTCTTTGGCCATTTGGGAGTTTGTCCGGCATTCCTACTAGACCGTAAAACTACTCACCTTTGCAAGGCACTTTAAGTAAAATGAAATGTTTTACTGTAGGTGCCAAAGCAAAACACGCAATAGAGAATTTGCTCAGGGACCACTAAAATGCTACATTTTCAATCAAATTGACTTGGTAGTATGAAATCGCGCCCCCCCCCCCCCCCCCCCCCCCCGTCCTTGATGACTGACACACCTGCATAATCCCACTCTCAGACTCTCAGGGTAACTTTGTTATGGGAATCTGCTGTTTGAGAATTTGACAGTTGAATTCATACCTTAGTGAATAACCCCCTAGCCTGCTGCACCACTTAGTAGACTAGTATTGCTTCTATGCAGTGGTGGCCCAATGATCTGATATTTATCCTCTGAGCGCTGCTCTGTCTGGAAGCTCAAGGGATTAGAATCAGATCATCATCACCTCTGCATAGAAGAACTAGCAGAGTGCAGGCATCTTACTCCTCAGCACTCCTAGTAGGATGTCATCCTCAAGCG
>WMED01004182.1:0-18375 GCA_019650415.1 Pipa parva
CCTCGCAATAACCTCTTGTTACTCATGTGGCCCTCGGGGTACCCTGAGTTTGACATGCCTCTTATACAGTGCTTGCAGCTCTGTCAAGCTTTACATTCTAGGTTAATTTGCTGTCTGCTCTATCATTAGGGCTTTTTGAAAATTGACAGTTTATGTCGCATAATGATATTGTATGTCATGTGCATCTTATGTAATTGTTCTTGAAAAGCACAACTTTAAGCAATTCTGGCAACTAGTGGGCTTAGTTGACAGATTTGGAAAGGGCTGTTCACCCTAGAGTTACTTTTAATATGATGTAGCTATTGGCATTCTAAGGCAGTTTGCATTTCATCTTTGTTTTTTCATTCACTAACACATGCACCCTACACTACACTCTATTTCTTCTATTTCCCATAAAACATGTATGGAAATCCATTAGTCTAGTCTTGTTAATTTTATTTTAATTACACTATTTCAAAAAGCAAGTACGTGAGTTTGCTGTATTTGCCCTTTATAATGCATATTTGGCTCTATAAAAAACAATAAAATCTGTATTGACATACTAGAGTGCTACATTATAAATGTATCCTGCTTTGTACTTTGTACTAGTTTCAAAGTCTTCCACTATATTTGTATCCTTATCTACTGATCTACACAAACCTCTTCCAGCACATGTGAATTTACAATCATATGAGAAATAAGATGCATGGGATTATAGCGTGCACTAAACTTACTGACCAATAAACCAAAATCTAGTGCCACACTAGAAATAGCTATTGATGCTTTCTCACTATAACACTACATGCAGGAAAAATGCATGTTCAACTCTTCATTAGGAGTGTGCCTGTGGTGTAACATTTTAAAGAAGTAATTTGATTGCTCAGGAAATACTTTTATCTAAACCAATGTTTGTGTTTTTTATTCCTAGAGTCCTTTAGAAAAAGCCCAAGCAGCCAAGAACAAAGGAAACAAATATTTTAAAGCTGGAAAATATGATCATGCAATCCAGTTATATACTGAAGCCATCGGCCTTTGTCCTGAGGATAAAAAGAATGATTTGTCTACTTTTTATCAGAACAGAGCTGCAGCATATGAGCAGTTGGTAAGTAAGGGGTATGGTGACCTAACATTATGTCATACTTTCCTGATATACTGATTTAATTTGCTGTTAAGTGGCAGCAGAATAATAGAAAGACCTAGCAGGCCAATATGTGTGTTTAGGCTTACAGCTAGCATTGGCTATTGCTTGTAAATTTTTGTAATTAGGAGGACCTCATTTTGGACTACCTCATTCCTGTTTTTCAAACACTGTTAGTTCTATGCTGGGATTACGAAGTTTAGTGGTTACTAATTTATGTAGAACAGCATGTTAATGCATTAATTCCTCCCTGTTTATATTGGGGGGTTTTTAGAATGCATGAATTTGTGAGTCTGTACAATTTCAAAAGCTTGAACCGTAGATCAAATTTTCTGATTCATTTACAGCAAACCTGGACAGAAGTAGTGCAAGACTGCACCAAGGCTGTAGAGCTGAATCCAAGATATGTGAAAGCACTTTTCAGGCGTGCCAAGGCTCATGAAAGGCTTGACAACAAAAAGGAGTGTTTGGAAGGTATTTTAGGGGGTTTTTTATATCCTTTTTATTCACTACTTTTTTTGATAAAGTTATTATAGAAATATTTCATTTGTATCTTATTAGAAATCCTTAAGAATATAAAAAAATTAAAGGGGACACCCTGCTAACAAGCAGAGCTAAGATAAAAGGCCAGTACAGGTAGTCCTCGACTTACGACGTTGATCCGTTCTTACGCGGCGTCGTAAACCAAATTTCGATGTAAGTCGGATCATACATTCATACAGTATGGTTGCACGCAGTTTGACTTATGTCACAAAACCGTGTAAGTCGGAACAAGGCATCGTATAAAGCGTCATAACCCCGAAACGATGTAACTCGAGGCTGTTGTAACCCGAGGACTACCTGTATAGGTAATGACAAAATAAACTGCACAGTCCTTATTTCGCCTACCATTATGGCAACTGTCCAATAATAACTGTGTTTAAAAAAAAAAAAAGTAGAAGGCCATGCTTCAGTAGTGATTTAGCCCCTCCCCCATTTAGTCTTCAGCAAAACAGCTCAGTGCACATGCTCAGGGCCTGGGATCATCATTTGCATACAATGACATGCTTCTTTAAAGTAGTGTGTTGGCCATTACTAATAAATACCTCTTACAAAGGCTATGTGATTGCTGGAGCCAAACAGAGCATTTGCATCACATTCACATAATAATGCTTAAACACCGCTCCATAGAACATGCCATGCATGTTAATTATCTAATGTGGCAGCTGTGATTTACCCAGATTGATTACAAGATAAAGTAAAGAGTATGCTTTATTTGGTGTGGCCCTGACAAAATGGCAGTGCTTGATGTGCCACCTATTCCATTCATGATAGTATGGATGATTTGGGTAGCAAATAGAAATTAAAAGCCCTCACTTCACAGGGAATCTAATGGTAATTATGTATATGAGATAACATGGAAATTATTTCTTCTGTTTTTACTATAAAATTAATTTTTACCTGGGATTTATGCTCCCAGATTTATTTATATATGTGTCCTGTTTTTAAAAGGATGGGGAGAATATTTTCCTCTTTAATTTTCATTTATTAGTCCAGCGGTACAGAGGAAGGGTCTGGTTGATAACTGTGCAGGCAATACAATTTATATTACACATTTATATAAAAATAAAAACCTATTAAATGACTGAAAAATGTTGTTTTCTGAAAACCAGATGTCACAGCAGTCTGCATCTTAGAGGGCTTCCAGAACCAACAGAGCATGCTACTTGCAGACAAAGTCCTTAAACTGCTTGGAAAAGAAAAGGCTAAAGAAAAATACAAGGTATTGTGGAAAGTGGAGGAATTTCTTTGTGAAACAATAATATTGCCGGTTTCTTTGTGTCATGGTTATTTCTTGTTCTGTAGGCACTTAGTAAAGACACTGGTGCTCCACCACTGACCCGTTTCAAGATTTCACCAATCTTCATATCTTATGTTCCAGCACTGCGGTCCTCTTAAATTTCTGCTTCCTCTTCAACATCGCTGATTTTTTTTCCTTCTGCTTATGCTCAAACTGCTTCAGAGAAAAAAAACAGCATTGTTGAAGTGGAGCCATAAACCCAAAGAGTATCGTGATGCTATAACAGAAGAAAAGAAGACTGGTGAAATCTTTAAGCAAGAGTCAGTGCTGGAGCAAAACAGGTGATCAGTAAGTATTTCCTCCATCCCTCCTTAAGAATTATCCCTGGAGAATACAAGCTTTACTTCTCTTTATACGAGTGGTTCAGCCACCAAACAGCTTTACTGAATTTATCAGTACATTTAATATAAAACATTTAGGCAGTTTAAAGATCACCTTTAAGCTGTTGTTCAGTAGCAGGAGAGCAGTCAAACTTTGTGATCAGCCAGGTACTTGACAAGAAAAACATTTGTTAGACCACTTGTTGTAAAAGGTTGATTTTTTTTTATTTTTTTTTTATATATTAATCTATTTATTCATAAAATGTTCTAGCCTCTCACAGCTGTTAATGATAAATGTTTAAAAATTTATTTCCTCTCAGACCTGTGAAGACAAGTCTGGATAGCTAGTGAACCTTAAACCTTAAAGGGGAACTATAGTTAAATTACATCTTCACATATGCAGTACTATACCTTAGTGAGAAGCATTTCTCCCCAGTAGATGTTTCATATGATGCAGAGTGATTGAGTAGGCAGCACTGATAAACTCCTGCACCAGGAAATGTGTGTGTGTGTGTGTGTGTGTGTGTGTGTGTGTGTGTGTGTGTGTGTGTGTGACATGTACTGACCAGTTTTCCATGGAAAGGTACCCTCCCCCAGACATTTTTGCCCTACTTACTACTTAGCACATGTGCACAAGTTAGCTTTCCCTCTGTAATCTCCTGCATTCCAACTTAATTTATGCAGCCAAAAGGCCAGCACACTGCTTAACCAAAAGCAGTCAGGCAGCTTTTTCATCTCATGTTGCCTGACTTGCAGAATAGAAAGAGCAGGGGGAGGAAAGTGTCAGCTCTCAGGAAAACTAATTAAGGGAAAACAAATAGCAAGTTTTATTTCTTGCCTAAACATTTTTTTAACTGTGCCAGCAATTGGCTTAGTACAAAGTTGTTTTATATGTATGTGTGTTGTTATATCAGCACTATAGTGACCCTTTAATGTAAAACTGACTATATCTGAAGACCCCAGGAAGGCTAGAATGTCCTCCAAAATACAAGGAACAGCATTCACCTATCAAGGGAATGAACAGCCAGATTCACTCATTTGTGAACCCCCCTCAATGCTGCTTAATTTAGTACATTTAGAACACTGCTGCAAGGGACTGATTATCAAAGCGCTATAGATTTTTCTCCAATGCACTCCACTGTCTCAGACATTATTAGTTTAAATGTTATGCTACAGTAAAAGCAAACGCGCTTCTGCAAATTTTTCATGATGATTTGGCCCCTCCAGAGCACTAGTAAAGATTTGTTAATTATATGTTACTGGACAGAGGAACAGTATGTAAGCTCTCATTTCCTCTGCTGGTAAGTAGGCTGGCTGTTTGTACATGCATGCATTGCTTGTGAATTTTCATCATGTAACTAAATTTCCTTTTATCACAGAACAGGGAGCCACTCATGCCTTCCCCTCAGTTCATCAAGTCCTATTTCAGCTCCTTCACAGATGATATCATATCCCAACCCCTGCAAAAAGGGGAGAAGTCAGATGAAGATAAGGACAAAGAGGGTGAAGCTGCTGTGGTAACAGAGAAGTAAGTGGGATATTTTAGTCCCTTAAAAGCTTTTTTGCTTTATTCTTTCACAGAGTCAAACAAAACCCTAACCCAGGGGTCGGCAAAGTGTGGCTCGGAGCGCAACTCCGAAAGCCCCGCCCATGACCGCCGACTGCTCTTCTGATTGGCCGTCGGCAGGTCATGTGGTCGGGAGAGTACGCTTTTCCAGCGGCTCACAAAATAGTTGTCTCCACTGGAGGAGGGAGCGAAATTGCTCCCTCCTCAAAGAAGTTTGTCGACCTCTGCCCTAACCTAATCTTAAAAGCCAGTCTATCAAAAGTTTATTTCTTAATTTGAAAGGCTCATACATATGCCCCTGTCTGTGCATTGGGCACCTCCGAGTGCTGAAGTTATACAGAACATTGTGCACACTCCTAACTCTTCCGATCTGAGATTAGTCATTAAATTTAGAATTCTTACTCCCTTTTTTTGCCAGTTAGGGCAATACTTTTCTAAATATGCTTTTACTTACAAAAAAAAAAGGATAGAAGAATCAGAAGGTTGCAATTTATATATGTTACTACCAGAAAGAGGCAAGAAGTAGATTTGGACACATGCTACACACATGCTGTACCCTTTTTAACTACCACATTGTTTTAACGCTGATCTCTCCTATGGACACATCATATAATCTTACAAAAACACCATACATTCAAGAGGTGTTTTTTTTTTTTTTTTTTTTATTTCCAATGGTATATTGAGATTGATTGTTAATGTTTCTCACTTTTTTTACATTCTGTTTCTCAGATCTGGTTATTTAAAAGCCAAAAAATATATGGAAGAGGAAAATTATGACAAAATAATCAGTGAGTGCACAAAGGAAATTGAAGCACAAGGCAAATACATGGCTGAGGCTTTATTACTAAGAGCCACCTTCTACCTGCTGATTGGAAATGCAGCTGCAGCTAAGCCTGATCTGGATCAGGTCATTAGCATGGGAGACAGCAATGTGAAGGTATGGAACATTTACTTTGTGCTCCAAGATGTAAAGTTACTGGCTGCTTAAAATACTTCAAGCAAGCAGGGCACACTAGCTGAGCAACAAAAATAGTAGCCATTGCTTCCTTTAGGATAATCCACACAAGCCATTATGTTTTGCAATATAGACAATAATGAGCCTAATTAAAAAATGCTCAGCTGAAAAACAGTTAGTGTGGACCCATGCCTTAAATCACAAAGCTGTAACTATCATAGTCTTCAGTGTGTGCAAAACAAAACATCTGGTCCTTGCAGTTATCTTAAAGATGTTTTGTTCTTGGCTATGGTGGTTAAGACTTTGAGGCTGGGTACACATGGGCAAATTTTCCTCTAGCATTTTTATTTTTTTAAAGCACACGGTGGAAAAATGCCAGTACATTGGAACATTTTTTTTTCTATGCGTTTTATAAAGAAAACAAATGCATGCATGCTCAGGTGCAACTTCACATTGTCTCCTCACTATCTCAGTACTTTTCCTTAAAGTGTTATTGTTAAATTCTCATTGCTATTAATCCTGTCTTATTTTTTCGTACTGTGTTTTACACATTTGAAATCATGCAGCAAGAAGTGTCCTAATGCATATTCCTCTCTATGAAATGCTAGTGTGTCATTGCGCAGCCCATAGGCATCACTTTTAATGTTTTTTTTTTTTTTTCAACCACTTATTTTCAGTGTTTTTTTTCATGGTGGGAAAAAAAAAAGGCAGCGCAAAAAATTTGCCAATGTGAACCCGACTTGAATTGGATTAGTAGTCTTTTCTGAGATCATTTTTGTGCTTCAGGGATGACTGAACCAGTCCTATGCCTGTGTCTTGACAACATATAATCCATCCTAAATATCTGTCCGGTGTTAATCTGTATTTGTTGTGCCAGTATATATACAATATATTGTGCTACTGATGGTAGTTTTTGGTTTAATGCATATTGCACATTTTCTGTTAGTACAATAAACCTCATTTCAATCCAGAAATATTACTGTGTCCATCAGTTATTAGATATATCAAACTGAAATGGCTGTTGCAAACACTCAAATATTTAGAACTAAAAATGATTAAGATTAATAGGGGTGCCCAAACTTTTGCATATGACTGTATACTAAATCTAACCATATTATAGAGAAAATTCTGTCAAACTATTTAAAAAATGTATTTATATATAGATATTGATACACAGTAATATTTAGAGACTACAGCTCTTCTGCTGATAGAGGCTTAACAGAAGTGCCATTAGATTTGCCAAAGTAAATTTGTGTGCTGTTGTGGTATTACTGTTGTGATCGTAATTCAGATCATCTCGCTATTTCCCAGTGCAGGCCCAATCAAAGGTTAAAAGATGAGCATGCTCAGTGAGATCAAACACAGAGAGACACAGCTTCTCTTTGGAACGAGATCTGGTTTATTGATTGACAACATGGACTTTTTATACTTTATTCATAAGCTAGAAAAGGAGGGTACAGTCCCACATGGGACAGATTATAACTTCTTCTATAATTAATGGTTATTGGTTTCAATTCTCTAAATCTATTGGTTATTAGATAAGTATTACAAACATCTAAATACATATATAAGATATAACATCCAGTCAGTACATCCAGTCAGTTAAACACTGTCAATGTTATTCTAAGTTTTGTGAAAGTAATCTGAAGGCCATAACTCAGATAAGCCTGGCATCTCTTCTTTACCCCCATTTTCTATGCCAGTCATAAAACATTGTGATATCTTGTTTTTCTCAAATTCCTTAGGCAAGGTTACAGTTTAAAGGTAACATAAAGTTTAAGATGGTGAAGCTAGAGCTAAGATGGGTACTACACAACTATTATGGCTGACATTCTACATGTCCTTCCATCACCCTATCGTTATTATTAATAAAGTTGTATTTCATCTATAGCTTCGTGCAAATGCCCTCATCAAACGAGGAAGCATGTACATGCAGCAGCAGCAGCCTATGTTGTCAACCCAAGATTTTAACATAGCAGCAGATATAGATCCTCAAAATGCAGATGTTTATCACCACAGAGGGCAGGTGAGTGTCTTGTATGATTAGCTAATGAAAGGATCCTGTGTAGAGGAGTCTAGTATTGCATTGGTTTAATCAGAGGTTTAAATGCTGTTAGAATTAGAATGTATCCTCCAAAAGCTACTCCACATTAGAAGGGGTTACCATAGAAAGCTGGAAATTTAGAGTGCTGCTCAAATATTGTTTAATACACTTTTCCCATGTCTCTACTGTACTTGTATTGCTGAATTGTACAGTGCTGCATAAATTTGTGGTGCTTTATTAATAAAATTCTACATACAAATAGAGGGTGCCAGCTTGTTTAACCTAATAGATCCAAGCCGTAAGTGGGGCCACTGATGTAACTGAGCTGGAGAGTAAATTAATATAACCAATGCAATTACTTGGCAGAAGAAAGTTCTGGCATGGAAAAAAGACTGGTGTTAGGGGTTGTGGTTAAAGGCTTTAGTTCCCCTTTTTAAAAAAAATATGCTAAAAAAGTAATCCGGTTTTACCTCTCATAGGTGACACTGCAGCACGTCACCAGCTAACAGTTAACATATGTTTTTATTCCTAGCTAAAAATCCTTTTGGACCAAGTGGATGATGCCGTTGCTGACTTTGATGAATGTATTCGGTTGCGACCGGATTCTGCATTAGCCCAAGCACAGAAATGTTTTGCACTGGTAGGTATCTGTTTGCCTTTGTGTAGCTAGAGACATTGAGGAGTAGGCATGAAGAGTAATTACTTTTTTTGGGCTTTCCTAATTATTTTTTTTGAGGGGGAATTGCCATTGCTACTCTTGTATCAAGGCACAGGAAGTACCATACTCCCTGCTTGCCTCACTTGTTGTCCTCTTGCTATTTGTGACACAGATTGCAGACACACAGAGCCTCTTGTGCCGTGATTATTTTTTTTTTTTTTTTTGCTACAATGGGACTTCTGGAAAAAAAAATTTCCTTGTTCTCTTTTTATAGAACAACTTTTTTAAAAGAGAAATTGTGCTTCTGAGCACAGGATCAGAGTGTGCTCAAGTGTTCCTCAAGAGTGGACTATATTGTTCTTTCAGGTCCACTTAAAAAAAAAAAAGACACAAGACAATTTTTAAAATTCGTTGAATGAAAACTCTAGGATTTGAACAGTTGGCTGTTTTTATTCCTGTATTATTTGCCAGGAGAAATAGGCAACTAGTTTGCAAAAGTTACTTTGTTCAGTGTTTGTTATCCATTAAATAGATTGTACAATATTTGCCTAGGCATGGTATATGTGCAGGCTCTTCCTTTAATTGCATATGAGCATGTATAAATACAAATTATTGTTGGGAATTTATATTGATTGCTTTAGCAAGAGTATTCTACTTAGACTGCTGCATTGCTGCTCGTGAACATCATTAATAGGTGACTGCATTGTCATCTCTGGAGAAAGCTTTTGTAAATTAATATTACGATTCACCCCACCTCTCAATCGTCAAATTGAGTAATGTTTTGCGAAGATTGTTGAATCAAAGCCACTTCCATAGCATAAGCAGGTTGCTGAAGTTGTATAAAACATGGAATAGATTGCATTGCCCATTAAACTTGTGCTATCATCACACTCACTGGATGACTTTGCATCAATAACTAATGTGCAGAGGAAGTTCATTTTTAGGGCACCCACTCACTAAACAGATGCGCATTGGTGGGCAGTGCATAGGTAATGTCATCATTCTTTTATCACCGCATTTGTTTTATGTACACACCTGTTCATACAGTAAGCCCTCTTCACGTTACATATGCAGGAGTACTGTTGCCTAATATTTCCTGAACTACTTGGTTAATCTGCACATGGAATTACATGAACCTGAGGTTTGTATGTATGAGGGTCTTGCTCCTTATTAGACCATGTTTCCATTTATATGTGCCATTTAGTTATGGAAATAAATATTTTCAATCTTTTCTTTAGTATCGGAAAGCATATACTGGCAGCAACCTCTTACAGATCAAAGAAGCCATGCAAGGGTTTGAAGACGTCGTTGATAAATTCCCAAAGTGTTCAGAAGGCTATGCACTCTACGCTCAGGTATGTAAAAGGGTCAAATTTATTCGCCTGATTCTCAGTACTGCTTTAGTTTTTCTCTTGTAGCATCCTGAAATGCATTTGTTATAGTCTTTCCTAAATGAATTCCCCGCTGAAAGTGGAAAGCTCCCCACCCCTGGAAGATCAACAGGCCAGGTATTGGGGTACATCAGGATGTGCCCCTCTATCCTGCCATATAAAACCATTAGGCAGATAGGAGTTAGTGTTAAGGATAAAATGACTATTTTAGAGTTAAATCATACATAGCCAAGATGGTGACGTCTCCCTGAACTACACCCAAGATAAGAAAAGAGTTTCTGCGTCTGTGCGGACTGTACCAATTAGAAACTTGCACAATGCATGAACTGATAATGAAGTATATTTTTATTGGCTTCAGCCTCTAATGTATCAGTGATTAACGTCTTTTCTTATCTATAAAATGCTGAACAATAAAGACTCCTCCCCAGACTATTCTCTGCCATAACAAAGTATGGGAAAGACATACTGTATAAACCAACATTTGTTATATTGGAAGTTCTTTCTGTGTGTACACATACTTTTAAGATTAATTTGGAACAACTGGTCTATGGTTATAAGTAACGGTTAAGTCACCCTCAACATTAGAACTTCTCCCGATGCTTCACGTGATGGCAACTATGCCCATAGGTTAGTTGAAGATGAACATAACAAAATGACTGATAAAATAAAATCAGAAAATGAAATGAAACTAAAAGCAGGAGCTGGCCCAGGATCCCCAGCTGGACTTCTCACTTCCTGGTAAAACATTGCTAGGGAAGATAGCCCAAGTGTCCTTAGGTCCATGAGCCTACTTCTTCCACCCCTTAATTTGCTGACAAAGGTAGCCATTCCTTGTTCTAACATTTTAACTACCCCAAATAAAAAGAAAAAACTCACTGCAAGTAAACCTATTACCAGCAATAGAAAAGGCTGTATATTACCATGTACATGAGAAGCTATTTGGGGATTCATTATCAGAGAAGGTGAAAAACTATCCTTGTGTCCATTTTACCAGCATCCCCATTAATTAAAATGAATGGCCACTTTATTTTTTGGAATGCTTGATAAATACCTTTGTAAGTGTGCATTGTTATTTTGCATTAATGTGTACATTAGATCTACAATCCTTTTAGGATTTTTGTACATTGTTTACAACAATGTTGCATCTTGAGTGGTTCTACCAGTGAATACAACTAAATGTTAATACTCTTGCAGCATTTAGCTACACATGATTTTCATGGTATACAAATTTATAAAACTTTAAACTAACCTGTTTTGAAAGCTGTATGCAGCTCACATGCAGAGAAAGGGATTTAGTCTGTATGTGGCATTTACATGGACTACTGATTTCAGTGAAGATAGAAAATCCAGTCCAAGCTACAGCATAAATAATGATTTTATATAAATAGTTGTTTTACATATTTCAGTATTCTTAGTTTTGCTACAGAGCTAGCATATTACACAGTAACTCACAGTAAATGTTTATCCATTTTTATTAGTCCTAATTTCCCTACCACAGTCACCCACTCACATACAGTGTTAGGCACCAGTTAGCTTATGTATGTGTAAAGGAATAAAACTAAAGTCAAGGTCCCAGCTCTGCAATACAGAAATTCAAACTATTGTGTTATTAGCCATTTATTTTTATTCTTTGTAATTCAGCTCCATTGTGTGTAGGTACCAGAATGATTTCAGCATGTATATATGGTTGTAGCTAAGGAGCTGTTTGTAATGTTGTAAGTCCCCTATTGTAATAATAAGCAGATAGCTTTCTAGAACTCGTTTTTAACTCTGGAATTCCCATTTACTTAGGCACTAACAGATCAGCAGCAGTTTGGACGAGCAGATGAAATGTATGATCGGTGTATAGATCTTGAGCCTGACAACGCCACTACATATGTTCATAAAGGGTGAGTTTTATCAGCCATTTTCTTAAGACATGGTAGATTATCTTCTAATGCTAACATTTTGATACTTCATACTTGAATCTGTGTATTGGCAGTACAATGATGCATATTTTGTCAGATTTCATTAAAATAAAATAGTTTGTGGATATTTCATTATTTATCCCAAAATAAACTTTTCTCTACTATAGTTGTTTTTTTGTTTTATTTCCCTGCTGTTATCTTCTAAATTTATTGTAATGCTGTTGTTATCCCATTATTGCTAACTGCTTCTCGGTATAAATCCAGGCTCTTTAGTTTTCAAGCAAATGCCTTGAAGTATTATCCAATATGTTCCTGTATTTAGGATTTAGTTGTAAGGATTGTAGCAGGGGGACCTGCTAAGCACGCTTGGACCAATTATAAAAATTAATATTTTGAAATAATTATTGAAATTAAAATAACATTTTCAGTCACGTTTGGGTATCAAAAGATGCTACTGAGCTCTCTGATTTTGATTTCTTTTTGTTATTTCCTTTGATGCTAATATCTGCCTAATAAAAGGGAAATGTTTTCGATGTAACATAAACTGAATTTCAGTAATACAATGTGCCTTGCAACATATAAAGCTTCTACCAAGCAGTTATTAGTTAGTATCAGTTCCCCATGAATTCACCTTTCCCTTTTTTGAGAGTATTGGGTAACTGTGAGCTGCAACTAGTATAATTTGTTTTTGCTTTCATCGGTGAGCTTTACCATCGTTGCTCTTTTCTACTGCTGCAATACTTACTTCATTACTGAGATAGAGGCTACCTTTATGGCAGAACAATAGAGCCCCATGACCTGCATTAGTGCAGCATGCTGAGTCCATAACCACAGTTCTTGAGAGAGATTAAAAAGACTTTTAGTTATATGATAACAGCATGTCTTCAGTCTCAAATTTCATAGAGTATTATATATGCATGTTTAGGAAATTAAATCTGAATTTATAAAAAAAAAAAAAAATAGAAGAATGGGATTAAAAGTATCCCTTTTATAGGTTTAAAATTTAATTGCACATATAATTAGAATATATTTTTGCATGTTTTTCAGTTTACTTCAGCTACAGTGGAAACAAGACTTGGAGAAAGGCCTAGATCTCATTAGCAAGGCAATTGAAATAGACAACAAATGTGATTTTGCCTATGAAACCATGGGGACTATAGAGGTTCAGAGGTAAGATTTTATTTCCCTGTAATTTCTTTTCTGTAAGGCAGGTAATCCTAGGCAGTTATTGGGATTCCAAGTCTTGTCCTATAGAAAATAGGATATTTTCCTGTATCCAAATTACACAATAGGGATTGAGTTTTTTCCAGGAGTAATATTACTCTGATTTATTGACATTGCATTTATTTATTTTTTTACCACATCAGTGGTTATATTGTATAACTATGCCACAGGCATTTTTTGCTGTATTTTTTCACCTCTGCTTATCAAATTTACTAATTCTGGCATTAAACAATGTATTGTGAAAAAGTCCTTTTTTAAGATTATTTATTGATTGTGGAAAAAAAGTGTTTATTACAGATCTTTTCCTCTAATTGTAGCAATGCGGACATATCCTATTAATCACAAATAAGTTGTGGATACAAATAAAAGTTCTGGACATGTGATAAATAGTGAGAAAATGAATTTAGCTCTTATAAATCAGCTGAGAGACTTTGAATAATCTCCTGAAATAATCACATTTCTCCTCTTCTGTTTAGGGGAAATCTGAATAAAGCCATTGAGATGTTTAACAAGGCCATTAATCTGGCCAAGTCTGAGATGGAAATGGCTCATCTCTACTCACTGTGTGATGCTGCTTATGCCCAGACAGAAGTTGCAAGGAAGTATGGGTTGACACCTCCAACGCTGTAAACGAACTCTTGCCGGAAATGTAAAAATGTGTTCTGAGACATTGTTTCTGCAGACAAGCGCAATAAGGGGAATGGTGGAACCTTGTTCTTCTGCTAGTTGCGTTGTCATTCCTTCCTTCTGTTAACTGTTCTTGGTATTGTGGGAGCGGGAATCTGCGATCGTTTAATATGTTTACTGTTGCAAAGGAAATGATGTTAGTGACGAGGAAAAAATGGTATGAGATTGCATGAAAACAGAAGGACATTGTTGGCCATGCAAATAAAACTACTGAATATGTTTATTTCTGGTTTGTCTGGGGGATAAGTTAGAGCAGAAACTTTTTTCTTTTTTTTTTGTTTTTTTATAAATATAATTCTTTTAATCTAATTTTCATGGTTTAGTTTGTTTTAATTTCTTAGCTGGATCATTTTGGTTCAATCAAATGTCTTTGTATATAATTGACCACAAATGGCAGTTTTTTCTCTTTTTATTAGCACAAGGTAACCATTTTCTTACGTTGTCTTTATCAAAACATGTGCAGCCTTTATTACCCAGTCCATATCATTTCTTTAAAGTTTTCAAATGCTCTGGATTTCGTAGACGTTTCTAACAAGGGCTCACACAAACCATTGAGAGACACTAACTTGGCCCCTCCAAGCCTATGAACTGCAAAAAAGTACTGCTGTTTGCTGCACATTAAATATGTGGGAGATCCTCAACACTTCAAATACCCTTGAGTGCTCTTTAATTTTTTTTTTCTGTAAAGGTTTCCCAGATTCCTTCCCTTCTTACAACCCTACAGTTCAAATCAAAAATGTAAAATGCAGACAAACTTCAGGCTTGCAGATTCATTAAAACTGCAATATTTCTCCTCCCATCATTAGTTCCCTATTCTCCTTTATGTTCCATTGAATAAGTGAAACAATTAACATGAAATTTTCTTTAATCACTTCATGTTCATTTTTACATAGAATCTTGCTTGCAAATAATACTGCTTGACCGATCATCTGCAGTGTTTTTTCTTATCCATAACACATTTCTCTTTTCTTCAACAAAGCAAACCACTAATATGCTGTATGGAAAAACATTTTGTGGTATAGTTGCAAGTATCGGGGGGGGGGGGCTATAAGATTGGTTTGTGCTGGTAATATAAAATGTTTCTGTTATAAGGCTACAGATTGGAGATTAGGATGACGGCAATATACAACATTGTAGCATGTAACTTTTTCACTTCTTGCTACAGTTTTTCTAGCTTTACTGAAATGGCAAAAGAAAATATTTTATGGCATAGAGTTTGCAATGAGTAAAGTGACTAATATATTGCCATCTTTTCTATACTCTTGTAAGTTGACAGCTTCTGCCTCTTCCACTCGTTCTGAAGTTCTAATTTCTCATGGCTGGTTGTTGTGGTTAAGAATAGGCTGAAGTACCCGTGTTATCGATACCCAGTTGTATATTTCCCTGTTTTGTGGATATTATTCAGTTCTGAAAGCTATGCCACAAAGATAAAATATCACCCTATACTTTGGTAATGATGGTCAAAGAGGTACAGTCACACCACAACAAACCTGACGCAATTGCTCTTTAAAGATGTCCATATCTTCTGCAAATGGTAGTCTAGCATATTGCTTCAAATTTTATATTATCATTGCCTTGGACATGACATTATTTTAGGTAAATGTGACCACTATAAGTTTAGGGAATGATTCACACTGATTAATCATCCACACATTTTCAGCCTTAAACTGAATGTTTCTTTGATTGCTACTCACTAACCACATTCATCAGCTAGGAATCTTCTTTGCTGAATTATTTCATGTTACATATAATGATTCAATTAATCCATATTTGGATTTGGCTGAAATGTAAATGCCGTACAAAAGATTTTGTCTAAGTAGCAAACCAAATCAGGAAGATAATTTTCCATTTTAAAATCTTGAAGAGTAAAAAGTCGCCTTACAGCCCCTGTTCAGATTTGGTTCTGCAAAACCTTCAAAGTCATCCATTAAATAACTGCACCTATACAAGTAAGGAATACCCTGATGCAGACTGACAGCCATACTTGCATTAAAGTGAGGCGCAAGCTATTTCTGTTGAAGGTTCCCTCAGCCAGTGGGCTGTTAAAACACCATGGATTTTTGTGGTCTCTTCATGCTAAGTCTAATGGGTTTCCCAATATTCACTTTATGAATGAATGTCACAACCAAAACCCTTGTCCCTAAAACTTCATCTAGACTCAGTATTTTAAGAAGCGCTCTGTAACTGCTTGCCTGATTAAATCCTGGACAGCAATGCTAGACATGTGTGAGAACAAGTGATTATTATATTGCTTGTGAAAATGAACATAAATGCATTATCCATAAAGCATATTTTTTCTCTAGAAAAATCTATAACTAAAGTGTGTATTTTCATACAGAAACGACTAAAAAGAAAGTCACTATTTTGTTTGCAGTAAGCACTTTTTTTCTTTGCTTAATGCGCAGCTGGATAATTACCATAGGATTGTTTTTACTTCATTACTCGCGCATTGTAGCTGTTAGAATACTTCTTAAACTATAAGAAAAAAATGATCCCAGAGTTTGGATTCTTTACTAAATAATTTCTTCGTAGGAACTGGCAATTTTCAGTCCAAACAACTTAAAAAAATATTTGGAAAGAAAAGGTTTATGTAATTTGACCTGCTTCATTATGACCTAACTGTATCTTTAGTGGGAGTTTTAGGGTAAGGCCACATTATAAGGGGAAATAATCTTTCTAGAGCCTAGTAACCAATCAGAATTTGTCTTTAAGAATTCTCCAGTATAGGGAAACTATAATTCTTAAAGACAAATTGTGATTGGTTGCCATGGGTTACTACACATCTGTAAATGATTGTCGCTATTGATGAATAACCCCGTTATGTGTATTGTTTCCACTAAGTGTTAACGGAGCATCAAAATGCATCACACTCCGCTAGCTCTACATCTGAAATGCTGGGAACCGTATGAAAATACACTGCAAAAGAAATACTCTTGGATGTTTCCATAAGTCCATGGAGAAAAGTATTATGTGGTCATTGTCCACCATAGAGTGAATACACAGGTTGTGAAATTGGCCTCCTGGCATTACAATGACCACGTTGATCCTGAATTTAAAGTGGAACTATAGTCAGATTACATCTTTACATATACAGTACTATACCCTAGTGCAAAGCGTTTCTCTCCTGTAGATGTTTCATGTGAAGCAGAATGATTGAGTATGCAAGCACCAATAAACTCCTGCACCAGGAAATGCGTGCGTGACGTGTACTGGTCAATTTTCCATGAAAAGGTTCCCTCCCCTGGACATTTTTGCCCTACTTACTACTTAGCACACGTGCACAAGTCAGCTTTCCCTCTGTAATCTCCTGCATTCCAACCTAATTTATGCAGCCAAAAGGTCCGCACACTGCTTAACCAATAGCGGTCAGGCAGCTTTTTCTTCTCATGTTGCCTGACTTGCAGAACAGAAAGAGGAGGGGGAGCGGGGGGGAGGAAAATGTCAGCTCTCAGGAAAACCAATTAAGGGAAACAAACAGCAAGTATTGTTTCTTCCCTAAATGTTTTTTTTTTACTATTTGTGTCAGCAATTGGCTTAGTATAAAGGAGTTGTATATGTATGTGTGCATTTATATCGGCACTATAGTATACTAGTATAGCATAGTAATATTGCAACAAACATGGGAAAAAAACTTGTCTGCTTCCCTTAATGAATGTTAGGCAACTTCCAGTCTTTTGTTCACATTGACCAATTTCTCGATCCACAATTGATTCTCAGGCATAAGACTCCAAGAACACATTTTTAAAGTAACATCTGGCATTTTTATATTTAAAGGGAATACAATTTATGGAAACCATTCTTCATTGTTCTTTAAAAAAAAAAAAAGACATGCGCTAATTTTTTGTTTGGTTACAAATTCTAGAGATTTAACTGAAGTTTCTTCAAGAAGGTTTTATTTGTATGGCTTTTCCACCTACCTTTGTGCCATTTATTTATTGAATAAAGCATGTATTAAATGGAGCTGGTATCACAGCAATGTCTGCTTACCCAATATCTACAAATTTGAGACTGCACTAAAATATTTTGTCTGTATTTTGTTTTGCAAATGAACTCCCTATAAAAAAAAAATTCCATGCAAATAAATATTACATAATACTTCCACAATAATTGGTATGATTTTTTTTTAATTTTAATTTGAAAAGATATCCATTCTAGGAGCGAAATTTATTAAACTAAGTTTACAGAGTGAATTCTCGCGAGATTTTTTTTCAATGAAAAGGTAGCCATGCTACTAATGTATAGTATAGCTAGCTTTCCATTGCAAAAATTTGAAATAGTGTTTTGCGATAAGAGATTTGTCATTCACTATTTATTTTGCAGACTTAAAGGGCCAGTAACACAAAAAAAAAATCTGAATTCATATTGGATTGACATGGCAGTTATTCAAATACAGCCCTCTAAAAAAAAATGTTATCTAAAAGTTAAATTCATGAATTTTATTGTTTTAGGTCAGTTCTCAACTTTTCTGATAGCAGCCATGTTGTTAAACAGACCTTACCCACTCCTGTTGTTTTCTATGATGTTTTATAGAGGGAGCTTGCACTAACACATGATTTTTAAAAAAAAAATAAACAGCTAAGTATCTTAATTTATATAAACAATTTAGTAACTAAATGCATTGGAGACATTTTCAATATATTTTGTTGCTGTTCTTTAAATCCTGAG
>WMED01004183.1:0-21067 GCA_019650415.1 Pipa parva
CATGTGCTAAGTAGTAAGTAGGGCAAAAATGTCCAAGGGAGGGTACCTTTTCATAGAAAACTGGCCAGTACATGTCACACACAGATTTCCTGGTGTGGGAGTTTATTAGTGCTGCCTAGTCAATCATTCTGCTTCACATGAAACAGCTACTGGGGAGAAACACTTCTCACTAAAGTATAGTACTGCATATATAAAGATGTAATTTGACTGTAGTTCCCCTTTAAACACTGGTGCTGGAGTTTATCAGTGCTTCCTACTCAATCATTCTGCGTCTCATGAAACAACTACTGGGGATGAAATGCTTCTCACTAAGGTATAGTACTGCAAATGTAAAAATGTAATTTGACTATAGTTCCCCTTTAACATAAAACATCAGATATATAGCAACAATTACAACCACTTGACTTTGCATCTATTACAAATACAAAAGAAAGTTTATATTTTATTTAGATACCATGGGCAAAATTTATTAAAATCAAAAATTACCAATATCCGATATCGAACGGGTTTTACCGATATCGCAATATTGATACTACCGATATCGAATTTTGGCTGAACCATTGATTTCAATGGCAGAACAGCTGAAATATCGCTATCGCGATACCGATATCGGTAAAAATATTGATATCGCAATATCGGTAATTTCCGATTTTAATACATTTCAGCCCTAGTCTGCTGAATAATCCCTGAAATTGATTCTTTACTACCAATCAGAAAAATAATTTTTTTCACCACAAAAACCACGCAGTAGAGATACAAGAAGTATTTTAAAAAGCTTAAAATGTTTTCAGTTTACAAAAGAGCTAAACCTTGTGGAAAGAAGTCCTAAACCTATGTATTACAACATCTGGTATTATTTACATACATTACTCTTTTGTCCAGAATCAAGAATGTATACTGTGAAAAAAACATTCCATTGATGGATTAACAATTATTAATAATGATGCAGATTTCATACTGTAAGCCTTTAAAATATTCTAGAGAGAGAATAAAATCTAAATGGTTTCAGAGAAGAAAAAACAATCCCTTTTTGAAATATTTAAGGGAGCTGCTAAAAGATTCAATCTTCATTGGATTCAGAAGTGAAGCAACAAACCTGTGAATTCCATCTCTTGTTCTCTCCATCTAGTTGGTTAATCAATAATTCTGCAGCCTGAATTATTTCTTGGGCTCTGGATAATTCCGCTTCCAGTTTTGTAGCTTCTGTTGTCCTTGTCTGGAATCTTAGGAAGAAATGAAAATAAGCATAATTTCTTAGTGAATATATTCATATTTCCGTTACATAAAATTGAAACTAGAAGCATAATTTGAAGATAAAAGATATCTCTAAAATAAAAAGGGGAAACATATTAAAAAAACTTAAAATTTACTGGTTTACTGTAATTGTTAAAACTATTCCAGGGTTCCAGCTAAACAAATTATCATGCATAATAAAGTTATTTATCTGTTACTACTAATTTTATGTACTGTTTAATACAGAATTGCTAATGAAGTCAGTGTAGGTTGACCACATGATTCAAGGCTATGTGACACACCAGGAATCAACTGTTGCTTGTTAAATAAGTGGAGTTGGAGAAGTTGCAAAAGGACACAAATTGTGGCCTTTTTACGTGACTGTTCGTCCTTTAGTAAAATAACCTCTATATTTAGAAAAATCTTAGACTAATCAAATTGGAGGCAACCTCTATATAAATGATTATTATATCTGGGAAATAACCAGTTCAGGATTTGTTAAATAAACATTTTTTACAAGTTGTAAAGCCATTACAAATTCAGCATTTCTTTTTCAATGATTATCTTTCTTTCTACAAATGGATATACACCTGACAGAAAGATTTTAACTTGTTACATATTCTTTTAATTCTCTCTCGCATCTTACACATTTTATTGTAGATATACAATAAATCCATGCAGAGATGGATTTTAAGACCACTAGCAAACAGGAATTTATTCTAATATAATAAGATTTGTATCACACTTAAAATGGATAACTAAGAAATTATTTGTGGGTTGGAATTTTGGTATGAATAAATTAGAACTGGGGTAGTAGAAATTACATATAAATAAGAAAAGTCATAAAAGTCTCCCCACTTTCTCCATTAGATACAAGTTAGCTGGATCAGGTCAGCATTTTCTACTAGTGATGCTCAGACATTAAAAGGGGAACTATTGCGTTTTACTAACTGCTATAATAATGGAAAATAGGGATAAAACATCATTTTTTATAAATATATTCTTAAAAATGTACTAATCATTTGTGAGAAATAAACGTTCATACCTGTCCCTTCTTCTCCACTGTCACTAATAGCTAGTTATATGATAATGGAACATCTCTGACAATGACACTTTGAAATTGGACTAATTAAAATTTAAGCAAATCACAATCTTGGTGGTAGTGTTCCCACAGCCAACATGAAGCAGAAAGAACTAGAAATAATATGTATTGGAGCATGGGCATGCTCTGTGTACAAACAAATAAAAACCAGGGGGTAAAAAAAAGGTGGTTACAGACTTGGCTGATCATGTACATGCATCCAAGCATAGCTGTTTCTGTTAGCCACAGCTGCTTAGTAAGAGTTGAGCAGATGTCCTCTACTGAGCAAGAGCACACAACAGCAAGCACACAGAACAGATCATCCACTTTTGTAAGGCCTAATATAACACGTGTTCGCACTCCCAGTATGTAGAATTGCTGTTTTTTCCTTCTTAATGCTGCCATCATGAGTGCACACAACCGCCATGATACTGTGATTAGCTGAAATTCTAATCAGTCAAATACCAGTGTCACTATCAGAGCTGTTTCATCCTCACATAATTAATTCTAGAGTGACAGTGGGGAAGGGGATATTATGAACTTTTATTTCTCAAAAAATGGTAAGTATTACAGTGTCACTAATAGAATATAATTATAGAAATGTTTATTCATACCTATTCTTCCATACAGTATCAGGTACCTTACCACAAGAGTTCCTCTTTAACTCACCATTTCACCCCCTCAAGGTTTAAGCTGGTAAAGTTTTAGGTAAGAATGCAGAAATCCCACATCAGTCACAATAAGATTTACAACTAATATATAGATTGAATTCATTAGAAATGACTCTATTGATTAAGGCCACACACCTTTTCATTTCAAATAACTTACTTATCTTTCAGTTCTGCCACCCTTTGCCCAACAGAGTTGAGTTGATACTCCAATTTTGCTTTTTTTTCTTCAGTTCTTCTTAAGTTCCTGGAAAAGAAACAAATGTCTTTATTTTTAAAAGGTTTAAAATTTTTTATATATATATATATATATATGCACATGTATACTTAAATACATTACTATTCAACAGTCACTTACGATTCCAGAACAGACTGTTCCTTTTCCAGTGGCTGAATCTTCTCCAGAACATGAGAATACTGTACATTAGCTATGACCCAAGCAGCTAACGGGGCAGCAGCTGCACTGGCTCTTTTAGCATTCTGGTGAGAAAAAAACAAAGAAGTTGATATTATTTGAAGAAGATTATTGCACCACTTTCATCTCATTCCAACATCTGCACGTAACTAATTAAAGAGTAGAAGCAACAGTAACCTTTGCATCAAATGATGTCCTGTTCTTTTCCAGCAGGTCTTCTACGCTTGACCGTATCTCATTGGTAATATTTCTTACATCAAATGTTACAATTTCTTCCCGCACTCCTCGTTTAGCCAGAAAGCTGAAATAAGACACACAAATATATGCAATCAACCTTTAAACATCATCCAGGCCTATTTGTGAACATTATATATAAAAGCAGGTAAGGTGTAAATAAAGCCTCAGATAATCAGCCCAGGTGCAACTGAGAATGTTAAAGGTGTTTGTTACAAACTAAATGGGAGAAAACCGTTAAATGCGGGCAGAGGTTTAAGAAATCCATTATTTTGTCATTCTTTATATGATTTATTTATTTAATTTCAATGTTAGATTTATTTGATTGTTATATTAGTCAGTTTGTTTTTACTCTGATTCTAATTAGTGCACAATGATTATATGTACTGCCAACAGTTACATGAATTATTAGTCTTGCAGGTCTGCTGTACAGTTAGGTATGTTCTGAAAGATCTTTACATAAGATTTAACATTTCTAGCTGAAACAATTTCTAGATCTTAGTTCTTCTTTAAGCAATGATTTCACTTTGAATTTAAAATAAGTCCAATATGACTGGATTCAGGAAAAAAAAGCAAGGAATTTAATATGTTTCCCTAAAGAAAATCAAATGAGGAGTTTTAGAAAAAGAAGAATCATTTTCAGTAAATTTAATGCTCAAAAAAATTAAATTAAAAAGTCTTTAGGAAATACAATACAAAACAAGATTTAGATGTTAGTCTTCTCATTAGAGCATCTAGATGGGAAAATGTCACTATACCTTTTCATGCTGACCCAGGAAGTATCAAAGATACCCATAAGCCTCAGAACACCTTCAAGAATATCTCTTATTATGTCTGGAGGCATGCGTAGTGAGCGAATCTCAGACAAAGATTCTGGTTTGATATTTCCAACTGCTTGCTTTGCTTCATCGACCAAAGGCTACAGACAAAAGATTAATAAAATTCTGTAACACGATTACCTGCAACTTTTTCTTTAGTAAATGCTACATTTATTTCACAACCCTTAATACTATTAATAAATGAACTTGCCCTACTTTGAGACAATATAGCAACTTTCAATAAATAGGCAATATTAAATTATTCATCAAAGACTATAGCCACCTTCCTATCAATTAAGAAAGAAGGAGTTATTGTGACAATAACACAGACAATACTCTGACCATGTAGCAAACACCACTCTGGGTCTATTCACCACAAATTTGCAGACAATCATGAGTTGATGTGGCAATTGACTAAAGTGAACTGATGTAATTAAGTAAATTAAATTTTTCCAAATGTAAGTGCCAAAAGTTTACGGTATGGCAGGGTTTCTTGTTAAAGAAGACCTAGAGCCAAAAAAATGTAAAAAAAAAAAAAAAAAGACAGTTAAAATACTTACCTTATACTGAACCAATTGATTACAGTCACTGCATGAGCTGTGCTGTAATTAGCCGGCTCCCGATGCTTCCCCAGATGCTTCTTCACAGTGCTGGCTGACTGAGAAGCCAGTGCGCAGCTCCTGCCAGTTGTTTCATCGGCTTCAAACGTCATCACACTCATTGCAGGGAGCGTTCTCATTGGCCGCCGCAGTGAACATGATGATGTTTAACCCATTTTTCACCCAAGGTGAAACATGGTAGGAGGAGCTTCGCGCTGGCTTCTCAGTGAGCCAGTGCTGTGAAGAAGCATTGGGAGCCGACTAATTACAGCACAGCTCATGCAGTGACTGTAATCAATCGGCTTAGTATAAGGTAAGTATTTTAACAGTCTTTTTTTTTTGGCTTTAGTTCTCCTTTAATATTCTCAAATATAGTATAATATTAAAAATAGTATAATATTACTCAAAAGCCTTAAAAAATGTGGTGACTGAGTGTTAGCATTAGCAGTTAATTGTCTGCCATGAAAATGAATGTTAAACTACTATTATTTGCTTGAAAATGCTGCGACAATGTGCTAAAATGATTACTGCTACATACAACTACTGGTATGACTTACCTGAACCTCTTTTAGCTCATCTTCAATTTTTCTTTTTCGTTCAGCAATCTTTACAGCCTCTGCTGCTATTTTATGTTGTATTTTTTCCATTTCAGCCTTCTGATCACTTGCATTCTGTAAAATAAAGAAAATAAAAGGTTGAATTTCATCTTCATGTAAGAATAAGAATTTAAAAGACTGAAGGGTCACAACACCTTAGCTGTGCATGTATGGACAGACACTAGAAAATGCCATATCTCCAAGCAATACTGTATCAACATTAAGTATATAAAAAAATGGTGGCCACAGGTTCTATATTCTGCCAGACCAGCCGCTGATAAGTTTTTGTGGCCACCAGAAATATTTTGTTGAAAGTCATTAATCTGTCACTTTTTTAAGAAATATTCTATGAGTACTTTTCTTGATGTTAGCCTGGAAATAGTTTTCATAACTATGAAAGAAAGACATACCTGCATTGATGTTGTAATCTCTTGCAGAGCGGCATCGGCTTCAGTTTGTTTTGATTTTAATAACAAACTCTGTTCTCCAGCTTTTCGCTTTAACTCATCTACTAGAGACTTGGCTTCATTGAGCTTAGATACTCCAGCCTACAGAACATGAAAGATGAGAGCATGAATAATGTTAGTTTGGGAACAAGCATGATACTGCACCCTAAAAACATTTACTGCAATATACCTAAACATAAAGACAACGTGATGGGTTTCCTATCTATTGTATTAATTCAAAACACATATACAAACACAAACATGAGAACAGAGAAATCACATAGTGAGAGGGAGGAGTCTCTTGACCTGTTGTACAATAAGACAGAGTGACACCATTGTTTCCCATTCATCCACTGTGCTGTTACTACTTCAGATACACAGTTAGACTAGGTTCACAAGAGCGTATGATGCGTAGCGCATCATACGCTTGTGTGGAAAAGAAAATATGGCTCAAAGAAAGCCAATGATACTTTACCTAGTTCAGGACACACCAGCGTATGATGCGCTGGGTCCGGAACGTTGTCTGTCCCATTTTGGCCAGTGTATTTACGCTGCACACAAAATGCAACACACAGGAAGTTATGTGACTGCTGAGGGAGTGTTCACACAGTCCTTGGTAAGTACAATAGAAAAGTACGCTCGGCATATTTTTCTTTTTTTCTTCACATGAGCGTATGATGCGCTGCATGTGAATCTTTAAAAAAAAAATGTAAAAGGTATGACCATAACCCTATTTATTTATATCAGAAACTTGGGGGAAAACACATGGAATAATGTTTGAACAGAGGTGTTTGATGAACCAATTGTGTTTTTTTACAGTCGAATACAACTTTTCTTCTTTATTTTTGTAGAGAAGTCCCTTGTATATATAGCATTTAAATAGAAATCACTCCTGTACACTAAAGCATATAGTAATTCTAGCCAGGAGAAGACTATGTGATTAATGGCCTTTTTAATATGAGTGCTGTATATGACAACCTATTCTACCGGACATAGTTTAGCTACCACTATGTTTATCACATGCTTGGCAAGTGAACTGTGAGTCACTAAAGCTAAAATTAAAGCTTAAAACTGATCTGATTTTTCTGCCTGAATGCGACTCTGGCTCTGTTGGAGTTGGTGATGGATTGAGTTGGCCTGTAACTCCCTCCTCCATTAGTCAGAAATTTAGTGGACTGTTAACAGAATCCCAGTAAAGCTCCCTTTCAAGCTCAAAATTTGTTGAGTTTATATTAGTAAGTTACAATTTGAATGAACTTTCTTAGATATACAATATTATTTTAATAATAAGCAATTTTAAATAATAACTGCAGCTATCTGAGCAATGATACCATTAAAAACTACAATTAAATATGCACGTTAGAACTGACAATGCCTGTTTCAAAGAAATAAATCAGTATTGTTTTACATGTTTAAGACCTATTTTTTTATTGAAATTCAGTGGTATATTTATGGGTGTTGTAAAGTACTGACCTGTAAATGTTTCTGTCTTTTTGTCAGCTCCTCTTTTTTGTTGCTAAACAGAGAACCATACACTCGAAGGAAAGTCATGAATCGACTTGGAGTTGTGCCATATGCTTTGCATGACTCGTGAATTGTCAAAAATGAACTGAGAAATTCAGGGTCTCCTTGAAACAAATCAAATCCAATTAAGAACACAATTTTGAACGGTGCCTTGAAGTGTAAAGTAATATACACTGCACAATTTTAGATCTAGCTTTAAAATAACAAAACTACCTGATGATGTTTTCTTGAATCCTGGGTCTGAATGCATCCTTTCTTGAATAGCCGGGTCGAAAATAACCATTCCTGGAATCTGAATCCAGACAAATTAGACACAGATGGTTAATAGTACATTTATATACTGTAAATATATCACATAGAAATGTGTTTATGTAGGTTACCTATATACAAGACTAGTTTAAGAATAATACACATATATATATATAGAAGTTATTATTTAGACAGAATATGTGATTAGCACAATGGGGCCTCAGATCATCCATTCAGGGCGTTGCATGAAGACTGTGGGGATTATTCACTAAGGTGTGAATTCGACTGTCAAATTCTCAGCGGATTCCCATAGCAAATTCGCAACAGTTTTCCCATTGTAAAGTCACAACAATTTTTAAAGTTAAGATTGCGACAATTTCCCCATAATAAAGTCGTGACTGCGCTGTAACAATATTCTCATTATAAAAACGCGATTGCAACAGTAGCAGCCTATTGCGACTGTCTTTATCTGGCGAATTTGCACCTATACACAACAATTCAGACTTTAGTGAATAACCCAGTGTGTTTTCAATTCTATGCTGTAAGAAACCTATGGGACAAGACAAACATGCTAGACAGATAATGTATGCTTTGTGTTCAGAACAACATATACTCAAGTTTTTACAGAACAGTCATTTAAGTGAAACTTTATATAAACAGACATATCGGACATTTCTGACATAATTAATCAAAGCAAGACAATTAGTAGTAATTTTCAAAAAATTGTCAAACATCTTTATTGACTACTTACAATCTACTGAAAACAACATTCTCTGTATCTGACAATATTGCTAAATGACTAGCACAGATAAAGATTCAGTGGCAATTCACCATTTTGGTGGAGGACATACCTGCTTCATACTTTTGTCTGACCAGGCTTCCATCCATTGCACAGAGCATTTCTTGTAGAAAGCTGGGTTACTTTCACAGTTTATTGTGAAATTTGTATTTGTACAATCCATTATAAGTACAACATGCAAATTTTGGAGGACTCCTAGAAAATGTAAGATTGCAAAATGTATAAGGAAAACATTTATATTATAGACGAATATGTGAACAAATATAAATGAATGTCCATTGAAAAAAAGTTACATTTGTGAGATTTACTCTACATTTAAAATGCACCATAGCAAGGTACACTTACTGTAGGTAAAATATCCCAACACTGGTCCAGTAAAACCATCTTCTGAAGCTTGATTTTTTAGAGGTGATAAAAGGGGTTCAAGTTCCTCTACTGTATACAGCCCAGGAATCTCACCTTCATGAAGTGAAACAAGCATGTTGGTAAGTAAGATTGGCATATACATAGTGTGCACTGTAATGTGGTACTTTATTAGGACAGATGAAGTGTATTCACACAGTAGAATTATAATTACTCTCCATTCTTTTAATAAGTTAACTCATTTTACATATATATAAATATGTAAGGTTATATGAAATAATACAGTAATATAGGTCAATTAGAGCTCATCATCTAAAATAATTACTTCTGAGAAAGTAAATAAGATCAAGTGAAATATGGGAAGTTTGAAACGGACACTCTTAAAGAACAGCAAACCAACTTCTATTACTCTGCAATTTCATCAACTTCCTGTCCCATTTTTGTCTTGTTTTACCCTGTCCTGTCTTATCCTTTCCTACCCTCTCATCCTATCCATTGAGTCTCCAATTTTTTTAGCTCTTGTATGTTTTGCTGTCTGTAAAAATTAATGTTGTATTGTATTTATTAATTTTTTATTTTTTTTAAATTTGAGTTTATTCAATTTTTCAATACAATATAACAAAACATTTTGTAACAACATTTGACTCATTACATTTGTCTCATTTCTCACAACAAGTATTATCTATTATGTACAATATTTATACAATTTCTTGTTGTAGCTCCATTTTTTTATATAGCACTACTATATTACGTGGCGCTTTACAGAGATTCATCACTTATTTCAGTCTCTGCCCTGGAGCTTACAACCTAGTTTCCGTACTCAGTCACATACACAGATGTATGTTTTTGGATTGTGAGAGGAAACCGGAGTGCCCGGAGGAAACCCACGCAAGTGCGGGGAGAACATACAAACTCCATGCAGATGAAGTCCAAGGTGGAACTGAATCCAGGACCCAGCGCTGCAAGGCAGCAGTGGTAACCACTGAGCCATGGCACTGCCCAACGTTCAACATTATTTGCAAATAAAGTGAATCACAAATGAAAAGAAGAGCACATAATCATTTTCAATGGATTTACACTAGAATGTCACCTATTGGTTAACTCTGAGATAATTTGGTCAAATGTTTTGGAATGTTTTAAGTTGTTGTGGCTGTAAAAGTGAAAGCCTCTCTTACCTGAAGAAAGCAGGCTGTTTATCATCTCTAAAAATGCCGGCTGAATAAACTGATAGTCTTCAAGTAATAACACTACTTGTTGGCCTTCAATGCCAGACATTTGCATAACCTGAAGGAAACAGCATGTCAGTTAGTGAAAGGTTATATTGCTATTATACACATTCTCTAATGGGTAAAGAAAGAATCTTAAATATTGATATATAACCACAAAAACATTATCTTACACTGCCGTGATCATACTAAAGGCTAAGGGGAGCAGTTTGAGGTCTATTCACTCCCCATGCCACCTGTCTAATTTAGCACTCACAGTTACTGGATTTTAAAGCACTGACTGTACTGTATAATAAAGAAGGTTTATTTTAACTGTTAGGTTAAAGGGTCACTGTGCTAAACTTTATTTCATTTCACTTGAAAACCTCAGTCTTCTTTTTACTGTATGACCTATTTTGATTTAAATCAGCAGCATCCCTTGGATTTTTATTTAACTTTTGGTTATGCCAACTACTTTTACTCTTTTTTTTCCTTTTAGGAGATGTATACAAAAGTAGACAGCTAGAGAAATAGCTAGATATAGATCTTTGCAGATGCTAAAATGCCATTAACTATTATTTAACCCCTTTGCTACGGAGCCAGATTACAACCTGGTGTCACGGCCGCTGCGCCATTACCTGTATGGAGCCAGATAAATCATGGCTCCGTATCATGGCGCAGCGCCATGACATGCACGCGGGTGGTGGTTCCGTGTCATGGCGCTGCACCATGACACGCACGCGGGTAGTGATTCTGTGTCATGGCGCAGCGCCATGACACGTAGCAAAGAGGTTAATGTAGCATGTTACACATGGTCAGAGCCTGTTAAAATACCATCTACATGTTACTATAGAAATTTAAGAAAAAAATCACAACCAGCACTTTGGCAAAAAGAAAATGCAAGTTCCAAAACACAAATATTTTTAGATAAAACTTAAATATACAAACATAATTAAATTCTGAACACCCAAGAATGGTGAGAATGGTAATAATGGGACACATTAAACCTGTAAATAAAGAGCTTTCTATTTATTGGCCACCTAGTATTAAGTACAAGTGATATAATGATAGATTTAGGCTTACAGATATTTCAGAATAGTCATAGCAATTTAACAAAAAAAGAGCACTTGGAGAAAGGTGTCAGCTAATCCTAGCCTCTCCGCCCTTAGTCAAGGGCTTAGCTCATTAACTGAGCATTCTCCCTCTTCCTGAAACAAAATTAAATTTCTTAAGGAAACTTTGTTCGAGTCAGCTCTCAAAAACTAGAGAAAAGCACCCTAACACAGCTCAGAGTCAAAATTTGCTTAGTAATTTAAATGCTACACTAAAGTAATAGACTACACAGAGGTAACAAGGAAGAAGAGCTAGGATAACCTTTGTTTCAAGTGCTTGGTTTCTTTTCTTCTATTGCAATGACTATTTTGCAAAATTGGTAAGCCTAAACCTGTCGTTTTAACTCAATAAAGCAAATAGTAAAAATCAAAAGTAAAACCAATTAATATATGATTAAGATCAATGTGATCAAATTTCTCCCTTGTGGTAGGACAACAATGTGATCAAATTTCTCCCTTGTGGTAGGAAAACTGCCTATTACACCCACACGACTGGTTGCAAGATCCTCTTAAAACTATGATGTCAGCCAAAAGTGAAATGAAGGTCTCTTGGGCATTAAGAGATTAAGCAAGATTTCTTACCTGCTTGAGATCATTTTTGAACTGTTTTAGCTCATAGCCTCTGGAAATTTTAGGAGTAAAAAGCACAGCCCCATGCATATGGCTAACAAGAGAGGTGATGGTTCGGCGACCAACACCACTGCGGCCTGCCAGAAGAAGAGATCCTCCAGGAAAGCTAAGCACTCTGTCTATGCGTGACATGTAATCCATTACTTCATGGAACAGAAGGATCTCAAGTTCTCTGTTAACATGACTGTACTGAATAGCACCCTAAAGACAACATGAAAACATAAAAGTTCAATGGTTTGTGATAAAAACACGTTACAAAGTAAATATGCCAGGAAAGTATCTAAGCCTACATCCACAGAAGAAATATGGAGCTCTCCAAAATGTTTGGAACAACCTCCCTAGCAAGTTCCTTATTCAGTATTCAGGATAATAATTTAATTCTTTACTGGGATCTGATTCTACTCTCATTGCCTTTATTTGATTGCATTGGAGAGACAAATCTGTATTAACAGACCAGTGCTCTGTTCAAGTTCACACTTTGCTGGAAATAGACTGGTTAATTTATATGCATATACTGATGTTTCTGACAATTATGAAGGTAAACATTCTCTTTACTGATAAATCATTACAGGGACTGTTGCAGTCCATTGCGCTTTAGGAATCATTGGATTGGTATGGTCAATGTATAAATACATAGCTGACATACCTTTTTAATTACATCTTGTAGATCTGTAGAATTTAGCCTTCCAAGAGGCCTTCCGTGTGGTGGTAATGGCTGTCCTGGTGCAAGTACTGCTCCAGCACTGTGTAGTGCTCCCCATGTCACATAGAAAACATCTAAAACATAATTAAACCATTAAAATGTATAAAATCCTTTAAGATCATTTAGTAGTTTGTAGTTACTGGCTAATGAAGTTACAGGGATAAATATAGTCCAATAATTGACGTCTGTATTAAAGGGGCACTAAAGAAACGGAGTAGTTGGCATTCTAAATGTTCAGCTAAATCAGTGGTTCTAGAACTTTGCAGTACACGTTGCTCATGACACACAATGCTAAGTTATGTGAGCTCCAAAAGGGAGCCTTATCTGGCTGTAAAGATTTGGTTATGAATAGTAACTCTGCCAAATAACAGGGGGTTATTGACTAAAGTCCAAACTGTCACGTAAAGGGGTGACTTCACCACTTCCCTGTATTCAGCAAACTCTACAATGTGGTGAATTCTCCAGCTAACGACGGCTGCACATTACACAATGCACAGCTACTGAGGTGGTCGTGACTTCATTGTGGAAATATTGTTGCAGTCACGACTTTGCTATGTGGTTATGTGGTTATTGTCATGGTCATGACTTTACTATTGGAATCCACTGTTTAGTCAATAAGGAGTAGAGAATCAGGGTGTAGCCACCCGAAGTGATGAGAAATCACTTTGACAGTCGAATTTTCACTTTAGCAATAACCCCCTAATTCTTTGCTAGAAATGTGGTGTTTTCAGTATGTTCTTTTCTATATATTTTGTTGGTCAATACACTGAAGTGACAGTTTATGCTAACTGTGTATTTATTTTTTGGGGGGATAATGCAAGGGATGCTAACCCAACGCCATCCTATTCTGGGGCTACCACTGTCATTTGCCTAGTGATGTAACATGGCTATGATAATGCCAGAAAGTTCTGGTTATAATAATATGTATGAGCTATTTGTCTGCTAATGGTGCCTTATTATGTGGTGGCAATGTAAAATGTGTGAACCACAACTGTATAGTATCCGATAAACAAGCTGTGCATGTGCTAAATGTGACTTATTATGTGATGGCAATGTAAAAATATGTATAACTGCAGCTGTATAGTATCTGATAGACGAGCTGTGTGTGTGCTAAATGTGTTTATTATGTGGTGGCTATATAAAGTGTGTATAACCACAGCTATATAGTATCCAACAGATGAGCTGTTTGACTGCAAAATATGATTTATTATGTGGTGGCAAAGTAAAATGTGTATAACCGCAGTAGTATAGTATCATATAGATGAGCTGTGAGCTAAATGTGATTTATTATGTTGTAGCAAGGTAAAATGTATGTAACTGCAGCTATTTAGTATCCGAAAGACAAGAGAGTTGGCCATAAGGAGAAACTGAGGCCCAAGTGAAAATAGTTTGAGAACAACTGAGCTAAATAACCCTTTTTTGGTAGGCAGGGGGCTTACCAGGCATGTCCTGTTTCAGAATAAGGACCACTACCTGCTGTTTCTGTGGGTTTTTTTTAACTAAACACAGGCTTTCCGCATTTACCCTTTAAAACTACTCGATTCTTCACTAAGCAGTCTTCTTTAAGGAACTATAAATTAGGGAATACTGTAATTTCATCCTGTGGGTAAAGCATTACACTCTCCTTTAATGGAAAATTTTATCATGTAGCATCATTCTAACTATTTATTATTATCTATTTGTATCTTTCTATTATTATCTATTTGTATGTTTCTATTATTATCTATTTGTATGTTTCTATTATTATCTATTTGTATGTTTCTATTAGTATCTATTTGTATGTTTCTATTAGTATCTATTTGTATCTTTCTATTAGTATCTATTTGTATCTTTCTATTAGTATCTATTTGTATCTTTCTATTAGTTTCTATTTGTATCTAATTGTATTTTTCTATCTTTCAATTTGTATCTTTCTATCTACCGTATATACTCGAGTATAAGTCGACCTCGTGTATAAGTTGAGGTCAGTTTTTGGGCTGTAAAGTGTGTGAGGAGCTGACAGATATTAGAATAGAATATTAATGGAGTATCCTACCTTCTTTTTATCTCCATAAAGCTTCCTCTTGCGGCCATAATCAGTCTGTCTCCCACAAACGTACATCCTATGAATATTCATGAGCCAGCAGACGTGTATCGTCATTCCGTAGTGTGACAAGTCTGCCGGCTCATAAATATTCATAGGATGTACGTACAGGGGTGCTGTTCTTTTGTACATCCTATGAATATTTATGAGCCGGCAGACGTGTCACGCTATGGAATGACGATACATGTCTGCCGGCTCATGAATATTCATAGGATGTACATTCATGGGAGACAGACTGATTATGGCCGCGAGAGGAAGCTCCAGTCAGTGAGTAAACAGCGTCCGGCAGCACTGAACCTAACCTTACTCGTGTATAAGTCGAGTATATGGTTTTAAATGATTTTTTAACCTAAATTTCTCGACTTATACACTTATATCTATCTGTATCTATCTAACTGTATCTATCTGTATCTATCTGTATCTATCTATCTATCTATCTGTATCTATTTGTATCTATCTATCTGTATCTATCTTTATATATATCTGTATCTCTATCTGTATCTATCTATATATCTATATGTATCTATCTACCTACAACCAGCTAAAAAAACAGTTGGAACATATTTTTAAAATTACACAATTTTTATGTTGGTTGTTATAGAAGAAAAAAACAGAAAAAAATGCACCTGTCAAGTTATCAAAAACATCTGAACCCCAGTCTCCCTGCAGCACAGACAATAAAATGTTGTCAAAAATGTTTAGTTCCTTGGCAGACACAATTCGATCACGGAACAACCGCATAGCTTCATATGCCACAACTTCAAGGACGCAGTCTTGGGATTGTTTAGAGGAACCTTGAAGCAAATAAAATGTCCTTTTTTAATCCAGAATATTAAGATGCTGAACTCCAACCAAACAAGTTACATGTAACGGTTTATAAAAGACATTTACAAATGGAGATCTCAATATAAACTTTGTTAACCACTATAAAAACTATTTAAATACAAACATATAAGTGATGATTTAGCTACACTAAACAACATGTCTCTTGGCATGGTTGATGCAGTTTCGAACCTGATAAAAACCCATAATTTTAGTACAGTATCAAGTGATGTCAGGTTTGCAGTGAACAATTCTAATCATGCCATTTATTCCTACATCTACACCCTTTACCATGTATCAGTGATAATGGTTGTAATATGGATATCACTCAATCATGTCAAGCAATCATATCACTGCTTCAGGACTGGGCAGAAAAGAAATAAATATAGGCTATTAAGTGCACTATGACAATACAAGTGAAACAACAGGTACTTTGGTTTGACTAAAATAAACTAGGCTCAAGTATAAATAGAACATTTTATACACAATCCTACATATGTTGCTTTGTTTACCTGAGTTTAATGGAATCAAATCTAAATGACCTTGTATATGACTTGAAAGTAAGAAACCAGTGTTTACAAAGTGTATTTGAATGGCTTAAGTGGCTTTTTTCATAAATAACAAGAATAAACCATATGAACCAATGCCAAATTGCTCATTTTTGCACAGAACAGATTGTTTATTATTCAGTATGCACTGTTCCAAAATGGCTAACCCACCACTAAGTATGATTGTTGAAATGGGTTAATAGCCCATAGTCCACATCAAATCAAGACTAATCTTGTGATTAGTGATAGGAGAACTAAAAATATAAATAAAAATCACCTAAAACGATACCAGAGTCTGAGATGAAACATGGCAAAGACCGCATGAAATGTGCTGCCATTGCAATGTACAGAGGCAAACTAGACTGCACTTTCATGGGTACAGAAGCCACTGGTAAGCTCCGCCCCCTTATCAAATAGATGGTGCAAAAGAGCATATACGTAATCACGTTCATTGCTCCCCCAATGAGAATGCTCCTCTCACCATCAATAAGTAAGAAGCACAATGAGCGTGATGACATGTATGCTCTTTGCATAAGGGGGCAGAGCTTCGTGCTGGCTTCTGTACCCGTGAAAGCCCAGTCTAGTCTGCCTCCATACATGGCAATGACAGCACAGTTCAAGCTGCCATTGCCAAGTTTCATCTTAGACTCAGGTATTGTTTTAGGTGCCTCATTTATATTTATGTCTGTATAATTTTATTTATAAAGCTCCACAAATTTACGCAGCGCTGTACAATTCAGTAATACAAATATAATACAGACATGGGCAAAGTGCATTACACAATACAAGTGAGTAACTTACAAGCATAAAATCACTTTAAATGCCAGGTTGTGACTGACACAAGAGGTTGGAGGTCCCTGCCCCATACAGCTTACAATCTAAGTGGGAGGAAAACTTGCATACACAAATAGAAGGGTGACAATAGCTGTAACAATGTGCTGAGACTCCGGTCTATAAAAACATAAATAAGTATTTATAGACCAGTTCTGTTAAAGGAGAGTTTTAGTTCTCCTTTAAATGACCCTGGAAAGGAGGGAACCTGTCAATGAAAACCTGAAACAGAGGCAGAGAGAATAGACTAAAGAAGAACTGTAATCATAAACACTAATATATATATATATATATATATATATATATATATATATCATTTTAAGAAATAAGCTAAATGAGTCTTAACTTATTAATGTGTCTGATATACAGAAATAAATATGTGATTTTTAGTTATACATGAAACATTGTCATAATTAAATAGTAATTGAACAACATTAAGCTTAATCATCATAGCGGCTAATTGGCACAACTGCTGCAGAGATTCTACTGAGAATAATGTGCTTTAACAGAGCAATCAACAAATTCAGGGGGTTAAAATAGGTAAAGCAAATATTAGCAATATAATAGAAGAAATATGTTTTGGGATCAGAATTGACAAAGCGCTAATATTAGTTGTTTGCATTCATTTTTGGATTTTAAAAACAACAACAAAAAAAAAAGTTTTATTATTAGTAGATATTTTGCATCGTGGAGCTATAGAAGAAAAAAGTACATGGCCAACAGCCAAGCAGCATACTAAGTAAATATTTGCGAATAAATATGAATATTAATTAAGAGAGTTGAAACAGAAAGGAACAGAAGTGACAGATAATTACTCCCTTGGTTGAGCAGTTAAGTATGATTTGTTGATTGCAGTGCAATCATTCTCTTTAATTATTTAAACCCAGGAATCAGAAGCTAAAACTAATATGGACAGAAGAGAAAGGCTAATATTGAAATGGATTTTCCTATAAAATTCAAGAAAACCTGAAATTCCCATTGCAGAGTCCTGGGACCACAAGAGCTTGAAATACTGAATAAATTGTTAAAGCAAAACTGCAATTTATAGACTATAATATATACGGTATCTGCCACTATCTGCCACTTTTATACACAACCTCCTGCTCTTGTACTGACTTCCTCAGCAGCAGCTCAATTTGGAATCTTGACTCACAGGTTCGAACATTTTAAAAATACAACGCAGCAACTTTCTGAGACTGTAGAGTCGCTAGTTTCCATTGATTATCCAATTTCTCAATCCTTTCTAAGATTCCAAACTGCTGCAGAGGAAGCGGGTTAGAAAGGAGAACCTTCTGTAATATAGCGGCAGGAAATGAATATAAGGAACAGGGCTGATAATAAATATATAATATATCTGTATATTTTATTGTTAATGTATAAGAATTAGAGTTGTTTGAGAATTTATTATGTTTTACTGCCACCTAGTGGAATTTACTAAGATATGCAAGGAACTGTCAAACATCTCCTTAGGGTAAAAAGAAGGCATTTTTACAGAGAGCATTGGGTAAAATTTTCCCCTAGGCCTATACCATTGAAAGTAACCCCACAATGTTTAATATATCTGAGTGGGTGCAGGGTGTAGCTATAGATAAAAAGTTATAGAATTCTGGATGTTTTTAATCTACTTGTCAGCTTGCCATTTGTTTGTTTATTGTCTTTGTTTACTTGTTTGTTTATTAGAATCTACTAGCTAATAATACCCTATTAAACCATAACTGAAATTCATCCTATTTCCAAATAATTCTATTAATAATTCCTTACAGAATAAATGTAATCACTTACCCCCACTTAAATCATATCTGAAAAGTCCAATAATCCACTGAGTGAGGATACAAGGTGTAAAAAGGTAATGACTGTGATCATCGACTAAGAATTTGGCTCGGACCTAAGCACCATTAAAATAAATAATTGAAAGTTAATTTTATTAAGTAATCAGATAGACATTCCTACATAGATATATATATATGCATATACATCATTTATGAAAGCTGAAGAACGTTTTCTTAATTTGTAAAACAGATTTACTCCTAAGCAAAGCCAAGGTATTCCCTGTAACATTAACATCATTATCTTAAGTCTCCTTATGATATATCAGATATTTGACAGCATTTTAAAGTTATACACCAAAAATCCTTAGGAGAACCCTTGAGGAATGCTTACTTGGACTAATAAGAGTGGAATGGCAAATCATTTACAAACATAGCATATTATCTTACATTTACAGGTCTATACCAGAATCTAAATATAAAGATTAGGAAAAGCCTTCTTATTCCATATCTCACAAATATGGTAGCCAATGATGTGGAGATTATTCCTTTAATAATGACTATGTTCCCACCCCAATGAGTGATGCTTATATGCATGAGGAGGCTTAACTATCATGAAAAACATAGAAGGTACCAGGAAATCTGTGGCATATAAGGAGAAGCTAACAGTTTGCTATACTATTATTAAAAAGTGCCCTAAAACAAACCAATCATTACTGTTGTCACCGTATTATAGTTGCCTGTGTTACAACAAGTGATTTTTACATCCCTTTCTATGCCACACAATTCTAAGTTCACATTGCTTTTCTCTCTTTCTCTTTTGAGTGTAAAGACACCTTATGTTAAAAGGAGCCATATCCTCTATTCAGCGCATCACAGAAAATAACCATCTTTGATGAATAGGGAAAGTTGGGAAAGTGGAGAATGGACAAAAATTCATATCTTTATGTGACTGTCCCTGATATTATGTGATATTGATCAGCTGAAGAGGGAGGAGGTAATAAAGGAGTGACTTCTGTAAAAAAAAGGACTATGAATTCAAAACCACTACATAAATAATATATTTATTGCAAAAATCAATCTTTAAATCCTGACAAATAAATTGTTGGAGATGGAACTGTTCTGCTGAGTGCTTAGTTCATTTTCAAACAAATACACATGAAAAATGTTACCTGTTCATAGACGTGCACCATGGATCCGGCAAGCTGATAGATTTTTGATAAAGAGCCCCAAGTTGGGTGATTCTTCAGACTGTTGTGAATAACAGGTTCCAGATATGAACTGCAAATAGTTTGCAACTGGTCCCTTTCAGGATAACTATATGAATAAAAGGAGAATTGTTAACAAAGAATACATTATATGTGTTCTACTGAAAATTTATGTGATATATATATATACAGTATATATATATATATATATAATTCACAAATAAAATTTACCAAATTAGTAAAGCACTTACTCGACTGCACATATGCGGACCACGGATGTAAATCTAGTAGTAAGTTTATGCCTTCCAATTGATCCCCCAGCAGACATGGATGCCACAATCTGGATGTTTTCAAGACCAACCCACTCAAGATTATCATCATAGAAGCCATGATATGTTACAACCTTGCATAAAAATCACGACAGTGAGCCGCTATTTATATTTACATACATAAAAATTAAATACTGTTTGGCTAAAATAACAAAACCTTACAGTCTGGTTTCTTTACCTTTTCATAATTCTGCTTACCTGTTGTAAGAATGCAACCAATGTGCTAGTCCCCCATTTATCGGGCTTGGGGAGATTGATATCTTTTAAATACAGAACTAGTCTCTCGCAGTCTTTTGGCCTGTAGACCCGACCAGTGTTTGTGCTTATTACCAAGCAAGTCTGTGTTAGTTTCTGTAATACATGGTGAGATGATGTCTGAGCGCTACAATGAACTGTAGCAATGTTAGTGGATCGAAGCTGAGAAAATGCATAACGAAGTAACATCCTAAAAATGGAAAAAAAAGAATCATAATTAGAATAAGTGCACTCCAGCAAAAGATTATTATGCTGTTAAAAGCATTGCGGCTCTTTCGGGCCTACAGTGTGGCTCTTCTAGTCAGGAGACGTGATACGCTGGGGATAGAGATGAGACGCCGGGCACAGAGAGGAACGCCGGGGTGGATAGAGAGGAACGCCAGAGGGGATAGAGAGGAACGCCAGAGGGGAAAGAGAGGAATGCCAGAGGGGATAGAAAGGAACGCTAGGGTGGATAGAGAGGAACACCAGGGTGGATAGAGAGGAACACCAGAGGGAATAGAGAGGAATGCCAGGGAGGATAGAGAGGAACGCATGTTAAGACAAAGGT
>WMED01004184.1:0-21067 GCA_019650415.1 Pipa parva
TTTTATTTACGATTTACACAACGTGCCAACTTTTCTGATTTTGGGGTTTGTACAAAGGAGCTGCACTCTAGTTGTTCTGAGAGTGAGGCACAACTAATAATGGTTCTCTTAATATACCTCTGGTCGTAAAGTTTTTTCTTTTGATCAGTGTACCCATAGTTTGAACAGATAATCTAAAACTATATTACATCAGGACATGAAATACCATATTAGTGCAATTACTTTAAAACCTACAAAGTCTGAATTATAGCTCCAAAATTCATATATCTATATATACATATACAGTATATATATATATATATATATATATATACATACATACATACATACAATGCAGATTGTCTTAAAATTGATGATCCAAGACCTGAGCTACTGTTCCTATATAATTTTTTTCTTTTTTTCTTTTTCTTTTTTTATCCATAGCAATATTAAAATGTGTACAGGGTCCTTTGGGGGATCACTACACATACATACGCTCACTTAAAGGGGAACTGTAGTCAAAATACATCTTTAAATACGCAGTACTATACCTTAGTGAGAAGCATTTCTCCCTAGTAGTTGTTTCATGTGATGCAGAATGATTGAGTAGGCAGCACTGATAAACTCCTGCACCAGGTAATGTATGTGTGATGTGTATTGGCCAGAAAGAAGAGGGGGAGCGGGGGGAGGAAAATGTCAGCTCTCAGGAAAACTAATTAAAGGAAACAAACGACAAGTATTATTTATATTCTTTCTTAACTAAACTTTTTTTTAACTATTTGTGTCAGCAATTGGCTTAGTATAAAGGAGTTTTATATGTATGTGTGCAGTTATATCAGCACTATAGTGTCCCTTTATACTCAGTCTGATGTCTAAAGTGCTCTCTATACATTATAACTCTTTTTATGGTTTTTAATTTGTATTTTTATGGTTTTTAATGTGCATAATATTTTTTGTGTTTGCAGAAGAAACTCAGGACAAAGGAGTTATCACAACTTTTCCATTCTTACAACCCCTACAATCATAAGGTATGACAAGTCAACAACAAACTTCTTTAAATGTTTGTGATGTAGTGATATTTGTACTTTGATTAATATTGCAACCCCTGAATGGAAACAAAATGAACTTTAGTAAATGTTTCTGTCCAGTGAAAATTGGAATATGATAACAGCGAGAAATTCCTGCTCTCATTAGCTTTTTCTATCCCTTGAGGCTTAGATTAAGGTAGTAGGTTTTCATTAAAAAAAACAAAAAAAACAGATACTGTTCAATGCACACTGATTGCTTAATACTGACTGCTGTACTGGTTGAAATGTAGAATTTCCCTTTAAAAACGTTTGCAGTGACCGTTTACCTTTGAATTAAAGTTGCCTTGGAGGTCAGAAGCTGCTGTGGTCACTCTCTTAGTTGTGTGAAAATATAAGTAATAGTGAAAATGAAAAAAAAAGGGATTCCAGTCTCGGCGAGAGCAAAAGATTTGCCTCGCTGAGACTGGAATCCCTTTATTGTGCTCGTTGATGTCCGCGTGCAGGACATCAGCGAGCGCATAATACCATTTGCGAAGTGAGCCGAAGGATTCGGTGCTCACTTCGCTGAATGGTGAATTTCCCTCTTAATCTTTACAAGTTGCAGCCATGATGTTAAACAGACTTTACCCAGTCTTGTATTGTTTTCTATGGTGCTTTAGATAATACATATTCAGGCAGTATGCCCAAAAGCCTAGTTTTTAAAGCTAAATAGCTAAATGTCATACTTTATAGACACAATTTTGAATTTTTGAATTCACATATTGAGTCAATATTATAACTATAAATGTATTTGAGGTGTATTCATTTTTTCTTTTTTCTTTTTTTTTTGTTACTGCTTTTTTTAAAGAAAATAGTTTGTGCATACAGAGAAATAGTACTTTGGTCCTGTGGTCACACTAGTGGTTTGTATGCTGTGCTTTTTACTCCTGCTAAAAGTGCACTGTTATGCTAAAGCTCCAACAGCCACTGTGTCTCTACTTTTTGACATAAAGTGATAGCAACACTTGTGGGGGATTTTAAAACTTCAAGAATTAAAACCAGGGTCCATGGTAACAGTTGAGATTTGCTGTATTTTATCCATCAATACATTACAATTGATTCTGAACCACTGCTGCATTGCTTTGCAAACACCGGATAAATTACACATACTGGCAACCTTATTTCCAAAATGCTGAAAATATGCTTAATGCAGATTTGTGGAGAGGAGTGTTGCATGGCCCGGCGTCTTCTATGACACTGGGTCACGATTTGTAGTTTTGCCTTGGCTTTACTTTATGAAAAAATATGATATAGTTATTCTGAAAGAAAACTGTACAGTGTATTGTTTAAAAATGAAACATTTTAGGGTAGATAATATTGCTTTAAAAAAGTGGAATACATTGTCTATTTTAAAAAATACAAGGTCACTTGTCCGCATTGTCTATTTAAAAAAATACAAGGTCACTTGTCCGTATTAAAATATATAAGGATACTAACTTCTGAGAGATTTTGCTTTATGCTTTAGTTTCTCTTAAAGACAATTGTGTGACAGATAATAAAAATACATAATCACTTGTAAGGGCTTGGCCTGGGAAAAGATGGAAGGAGAAGGCAGTTGGGAACTGGTAGCACAGAGGACTTTGCGCAAGAAACCACCAAGGAGAAGAGTCTAAGGGGGTAATTCACCATTGAGCGAAGTGAGCTCAGAATCCATCGGCTCACTTCACTCAATCGTGACTTACCCCCTAGGACACACTTGGTCTTCACCTTGAGCCCCCGCAAGGAGGTTAGGGCTTTGCAGCGGTGATATGTCCAGGTCGTGGCCCCAGGGGTTTCTTGTCCACAGGTGGTTTGGCGCAAAACAGTAAATGGAGAAAATAGTCGGTAAACAGGCAGAGGTCAAGGCAGGCGGCACGTATGCATGGTCCTAGAACAGAGCGATAGGTCTTGGCAGGTGGAGAACAGGCAAGGTCAGAAAACAGGTTAAGGTTATACATGAAAAACAAGGTACAAACCACAACCAGGAACATCAGAGAGTTCTATATTCGGGTGCCAGATCTGAGGGCAAACAAGTTAATAAAGGGAGACTGGTGGAAAACACAACCATGTTAGTAGTGTGATGACGCTATCACATCAGAATACTGCAACAGTGACTGCGTCACATCCAAGGTTGCATCACAATACTGCGACCGCCAGAGTAAGTCACTTTCCTGATATCACTATAATGATAGTTGCCTTGTCTCAATATTGCCCTGTTATTTATAAGTTTGCATTATATCCAATGAAAATTCAATTTTTTCGTTATTAGCGTTTTATTGGAATTCTGCCATTTGCTTCTCCTGCTGCCTCCGATATTCATATCCTTTGTGGCATAGTATCAAAGTATCCTCAGATGATTTTGGCTCCACTTGTGAAGGCTTACACACTCCTTTACAAATTAGTCATTAGACACTGTGGATTTGAATGTGACTGCAAAGATCTCTCCCTTTTGATGTTTGTTTTAGAGCCTTTAAATAAATTATTATAACTTATCTGGCATGTGAGGGCCTTTTACAGCTGCCAAAAAGAATTCTCCTGGTCTGTCTCAATACACACATGGTGTGTGCCTCTGAATACTTGCAGGTGAATAAGAAAATGTGACTGAAAGGTTAATTGTATTTATGGAAGTTTTTTTTTGGCTGGAACTTAGTGTTGTATTAATGACCATTAATTATTAAAGCAAGTCCGACTGCCAAGAAAGTGAAACACCCTTTTATTTTTGGGCAATGCTTTAGAATTTTTTTTAATGATGTTTAATATTTGACATGCACTGAAATACAAGTTACATTGTTTATTCTTAATTTGGGATCAATGCTTCCTAGCTTTAAATTGGGAAACTCACCTCCGTTTAATTTGACTGTAATTCTGCTTGATTCCTCAATGGTTGTATGCCAGTGCCAAGCCCCCTTCAATGATAGTTGCCAGTTTTAGAAAATACAAACAGATGTTTGGATCTGAAATTATACTGCAGATAAAGCCTTCCTTAATACTTTATGTAATCACATTTTCCCCTTTATATAGGCATACCACTCCAGACGAAACCATATAGCATCAGATCTTTTTTTATTACATACAGTTGAAACCAGAAGTTTACATACACTGTATAAACAGACACATATATCTGTTTTTCTCACTATCTGACATGAAATAAGAATAAATCTTACCTGTTTTAGGTTAATTAGAATTATCAAAATTATTTATATTTGCCAAATGCCAGAATAATGAGAGAGAATATTTTTAAGGCATTTTTAATACTTTCTGCAAAGTCAAAAGTTGAGATACAAGGTACATTTTATTAGTATTAGGTAGCATTGCCCTTAATGTTATCCAAATGTTTTGGATATCCTTCCACAATACCATCTTGTAATTTAGTTCTACCTGCTGTAGAAATAAAACCCCTACTTAACTAAACCAGCTGTCTTTGTAAGCACATGAGAATTGAAAGTTCCACTGACCAACAGAATATAATTTGTCCTTGATTCCAGTTTACTTTTATAATTCGGTACTGCATAGGGATAGCATAAGTAGAAAATGTAAAGTTAGCCATACTTTTTTGATCTCAGTAGGCTAAAGAATAGTCAACACAGAATAATGTGTAGCCCCATGTCTCATTGGATACTAAGTGGTTCAAATTGTACCTCTGCCCAAGCACATGTAATCAATTCCCCTACATCAGCGATCCCCAACCTTTGCTGGATCAGGGACCAGTTCCCCTCCCAGCAAAGGCTTCATTGACAAGGAGGGTTGTAGCGGTACAGGTGAAGGGGGGGTAATACATGTTGCTGGTTGTATGATGATGACGTGCTGGTTCTGGGCCGCATCACTACAATGTGGCCCAGTACCAAGGGACTCCAAATTATAGTTTGATTTTATTTGTATGTACTGGGGCAGATGGATTAAAAGCTGTGCCTATTCTGAATCATGTATTATATGTGCACTTTGTATAAATTGTTTACTTATTTTAAGTGGGCTTTTATTTACACTTACTTTCTTACTATAGCCCCTCCACTTACATACATCAGCTGGTTAATTTGGACCAAAAAAGAGAAAATGATCTAACAAAGCAAAACAAAAAACCTCCTTCTAGGAGCACATCCAATGCACCCTAACCACAGTGCAAGCACTTCAATGTATAGAAAAATTCTGACAGCTCAGCTGTGGTACTTTTAGGTAAAGAAAAACAGAGATTTTAGAGGGAACAGATTAAATTAAATATTGTAATTGGGTACTCCATGTGTGGGAGGAGTTAGCAACTTCATGTGATTGCACACCTGCAAGATCCGGATTGGTTCCCTCCCAGTCAAATCTCCTACTTAAGATTTCAGACTGAGCCTCTGAGGATGAAAGAGAGAAAAAAGGAACTTCTGTAATAAATTGTCTGTAAATTGAAAAAGATGGAAATAAATAAAAACATGCATTTTGCAATATATGTTATCAATGGCTAGACTAAGCAAATAACTTTTAGTGACTAATCTGTTCCTTTAATATAATTTCAGAGCAGTGATTTAAATTAGAGAACACCTGCCTGCCCTTGTGTGTGAGTGTTATTAGTGTTTCTATGCATATCCTGCTGCCAACTCCTCCAGTACAAAGCAGGGAACCACACTGATGAGATTTGATATAAGCTTTGTTCTGGATTAGTGTAAAAGGTGTATATTCTGTACTTACATACCCATGTTATATTACACATTCATTAGATGTTTTTTATTCCCAACAGCATGTGTAGCAATGGGATATTGCTATAACTGATTTGGATGTAGCTTTAATTAATGTACCAAAGAAACCTGAATGCCTTAGAAATATAACACCCTACATAAATAATTTATTTTTAACACTAGAACTTTGAAGAGTCATTTATTAGAATCTGTGTATGTTAAAATATGTTCATTAAACAATAATGTATGGTTTACATGTAAGATTCACCAGATGTTAATTACAACTATTGGGAATTTTACCTCTCATTAACTCCCCCATTTCAAAGCTTGCTGGTTAGTGAGAAGCACTGTGTTGTCTCCTTCACTACCATAATAATGGCCACCCCTATGGTCATCAATATGCTGATCAAACTTCAGTGTAAAATGCCTCAGTAGAAGAAATATCCTACTTACAAATGTATAAAGAATGTTATTTGTTCTCAGTATGCTTTGACATCTTTTACTTTTCTAGTTGAAAGTTAATTATAAGGAACGTAATACTTTTTTTGTAGATATATAATTTTCATTGATGGCAATATTTTGTTTGCTTGTTTTGTATGAGAAGTGAAAATATGTTAAAATATGACAAACGGCTTCAAACAATAGATTGAGATCTTTTGATCTTTTGGCAAAAAGAATAATTATTGTAATCTTAGTAAATTCTAAGACTGTTATTTGTCCTCTCACAAATGGAAGAACAGAAGCAGCACAAAGCCGACAAACATATTAGTCTTGACACGATCCATGAGAGGTGTGTTTCTGGGGAGCTTCTGCGTATCCCGGGGCACAATGTTAGTTATTAGCAGTTAGCTAGCAATCACCTAACATATCTTTGGATATCCAGATTATTACAGTCTTTAAACGAGGTGTCAAAGGGGACATGCTGCAGAAGTGTACATCATTTTACAGCTGCAAAATAGATTAGATAGACTTGCCAATTTCCCAAAATGGGATTGTGCCTCACAGCCTGTCTTCACTCGAAGAAGGTGCAGAAAATGCTGAAGGTTCAGGTGAGTTAGAAAAACCATGAGGAGAACTGCTTTCTCTCTAGTTAAACAATTACAAATATACATGTGGCAGGACTTTAAAGCTGTTATAGCAGACCTGTGCCAGCAGTTTAGAGAACTGGTGGGCTGCACAGACCACCTTAAAACAGAGGATGTAATCACACAGAAAATGATGGGGGTCCCACCAACTGCTTATGGATAACACCTTATCTCTGTGTGTCCTGTTCACCACGCAAAGTAAAATAGGATAAAATTGTAGGATAGATTACTCGGTGTATCAAATGTAATTTGATAAAGGGCATCTGAGCCCTAAACATGTTATGGCATGAATAAAATAGTGGCTATGCTACATTCACTTCTAGTATGCTGAATACTCTATTCTTCAATTTTATAAAATGGAGGATGTAGTCTAAGCCTATATCAAACTAATAAAAAATAATCAACGTCAAACTGGAATTGAGTGTGCCCAGACCCCTCGTTGGCCGACATCATGTGACATCAAGCACAAGGTGAGGGAGGAGGTCAGTACTGTTGGTCTGGCCTGCCAGGTTGGCTTGCTTGGGTTCCCAGGGCCTTCAGAATGAGCCTTCTTTTGTCCTGGGGCCCCCGGGAATTTTCCCAGGAGGCCAGTTCGACTCTGGAAACTACAGTTCAGCTACTAAAAGACTTTGTGGGGTTAAGCATCTCAAAACCTAAAGTGTGAAAAGATGTGTATGATTTTCCACAAGCTGTTCTGCTGAGGGAACCCCAAGAACAGCTTAAAGGAGAACTTATTCAGCAAGGGTGTGATTCTTAAGGGAGGAATTCATATACTTACAAGAGAATGTCTTTTCTCCAGTGCTGCCTCCTGCTCTGTGTTAAAGCCTTTCTACTTTTTCCAGCACTGCACCTTTAAAGAATCACCCCCTGGCCTTGACTTAACAAGCCATTAGTTCTCCTTTTAACATACAATCTACAGTATATATTACCCAAAGCCAAAGGAGACAAGTAGATGCACCAAGGAAAGTCATTGCCAATTCATAATAACCATTAAACAGACCATTATTTTATCAATGCAAGTGGTTTTGCTTCCATTTTTTAGCAATGTATTACTTATTTTCTGTCCATTTTGCCCTAGCTGTGTCTGTTTCATTTTTGTGAAAATCAATGTTTCAGACCAAGTGCAACCAGGGCCCAGGAAACAAACAGTGTAGTAAAAGGCGACAAACAGAAACTGCTAACACTTTTTTACACAAAACAGTCATCTGTCTGTCTCTCTCTATCTGTCTGTCTCTATCTATCCTAATCTGATCTATATCTATCTGATATATCCATAAATGCTTCAGTCACTAAACTTAATGTAGCTATTCCAAACATTTAAAGGACTTCTAGACATCACAAACAGTAAATCCTCAGGGCTAACCCCAGAAAGGATCTACTAGCATTCCTTACTAAGAGACTTAGGAATGTTAAGAAAAAAAGATGATATTGTGAGCAGTTTGATAAACCCATAGTGCCTCCTCTTGGAATCCATGGGAAGCAATCTGTATTTGTGTGTGTGTGTGTGTATGTATATATATATATATATATATATATATATATATATATATATATATATATAAACATTTCACATCATTTTTTTTGCTGCCATAAACACACTTAGAACAGCTCATGTGACATCATCTTTACTAAGCTGAGTAAAAGTTGGAAGACTGATCAGGGAGAAAGCCAGACTGATCAGGGAGAAAGCTTAGAATGTGTTTGCTAATGAATAGTGAGAGGCCACAAAATGAACTATTTAAAATAAGCTTTCCCTTGAGACCAGTAATTTGTACTATGAGCTGTTAGCACTTTTTTTTAAAAAGCAATGTATTCTCAAAAACTAAATTTGCCTGATTTAATGCAAATGATGACTATGAATCTAAATCATTAATACCTGAATCTAAATCATTAATACCTGAATCTAAATCATTGTTTTATACAATGATCAATTAATTATTCATTTAGTCATAGGCAAATAATCTCATTGTTACTTAAGAGCACATTTGTGCTCCCTTAAAAAGGTTCAATGTATAAGCATGTGTTATTCTAGGTTGAAATTAAGACATGCCTGTTTGTGTGTACAATCTTTCCCAGCTGTATGGTTATGAAGTAGGCTAGAAGCAAAGCTTGGTTCGGGCAGTCAGTGTGACATATCAGATTTAATGGAATCATCCATTCCACTGCGCACTGTTTTTATCTTTATTAGTAACTGATATAAGTAAATTAATTTTGTTATTGCTTGTAAAATAGATGTGTCTCAATAATATTGCTATCACTTCCCCATGCTCCCAGTACAGTAGAATCTTTAGTTAAAGTAAAGAAAGGCCTTTAATCAAAATTAAATTGTTGCACAGAGTAGCTTGCAATCAGTGCCAGATATACATCTCGAAAGCTGTTATGTACAAAATGATTGGCTTCTTAGTGCATGCCCATGAACTTGCCATGCCTCTCTCTATAAATAATAATTACTGTATTTGCTGCCGTATAAGACTACTTTTTAACCCCTGAAAATCATCTCAAAAGTTGGGGGTCATCTTATACGCCGGTATCACTTTTTTCTTTCCTTACCTAGCTCCTTCGGTGCCCGGCTGTCTGTGCTGAGCACTACAGCATTTCTCCCCCAGCATTGATGTAACTTCCTGTGAGCGACAGGAAGTTTAATCATTGCTGGGGAGAGGAAACACTATAGCACTCAGCACAGACAGCTGGGCAACAGAAGAGCTAGTTAGGGAGAGAGAAAAGGAGGAGGGCGAGTACTAAGATAGCGCCCCCCTCCTTCAGAGGGTAGGGCTTGTAGGGGCAGCACAGTGTGATGGTGCTCTGGTAATCTTGGAGACAGGGAGGACTGGGCAGACAGAGAGAGCTGACCAATCCAAGCAGGATTTGCATTGGAAGAGGGGTAGTCTTATACGGCGAGTATATCCCAAACTCTATATTTTAACTGGAAAAGTTATGGGTCGTCTTATACACCCAGTCGTCTTATACGCCAGCAAATACGGTATTTATATTTAATTTCATGGAAAGTGAATATATAAAGGTATAACATTTAAATATTAAAAACATTTCTTAGTTATCTTATCCCCTTAATCTTCCTGCCTACATCCATGACTAGGAGAGAGATACCCTTCTATCTGAGCTGCTATTAATATAGTGTCTATTGGAAAATATAACACTGTTAGCAGCAGACCTGTGTCCATCTTTACATGCAGTATACACATGGAGAAAATCAGAGCAAAACATCCTGAATAAAGGAAGCCAACTTCATCATGCATGCCTCCTCAAGCAACTGTTTTTATAAGAGATAGGCAAAATATTTAATGAATATTTTCCTTACTAAGCAAGATATATGTTCAAGTCTTTGAATAAACATTTCAAGGGGAATATATTCTGAACAATTGTCTAGGAACTTTGTGGCTGTGACATTACACTATAAACTTCTAGAGTCTTGCGTTCCATCATCCTTTATTCATCCTTGAATGAAATTGATATTGGTAATGATTGTGTTATGCTAATTCCAGAACTGATGTGCTCATGTTGTCTGCAAAGCTCTTTGAATATAACAATAGAAGCATACACTGATTAGATTAGGAAACAAAACTGAGTAATTTGTTTTAATTACTTCACAATCTAATTACTTGAGCGATGGTTATATGCATGTATGTAATAAAAGCAACTTCATTGTAAGAAGCTAATAGTGAAGAAAAGCACATGATGTAAAATCTATTTACACGGGATTGTCCAGAGGATTCTACTGTAGATGATGGGCTCTTAGGATGCTTGTGTAGAAATGTAGGAGGACAGAAATGTAGTACATAGCTCAGTATATTCTACATTGTAGCACATCCAATCCCCCAGACACCTCAGGGTTTTCCATTTGCTGCATCATGCCTAATTAAAGCTAGTCATTCCAATGCACAGCTACCAACACTACATAGCTCAGACCAGCTGTATGAATTATATATAACAACCATGTTCATTGCTATTAAGTCTGTATTTTGCAACAGCCTGTGAAATGGGAGAAATGATGTAATCAACACCTCTTTTTTTCTCTCTTCTTCTCATTTTTATAGAAAGTTGTTTTGTGGTGTTTTTTTAATGTTGTGCCTGGGTCCACTCTCTATTTTACTCTCCCTCTCTTGCAGATCTCTGTGCTTGTATGTTTTTTGCCTCAGACACCTGCATACAGAAAACTGATCTCTTTATTCCCATATACTGGGGTTGGGGGGGGGGGAGAAATTTCAGAATTTGTTTGTGTCAAAGTAACTGAAATCCTGTCAGAATGTTGATTGTGCTTGGTGGATTGAAAAAAAAGCTATTTTATGCACTAATGATAACATTTTACAAAGACAAGTTTAATCAAATATTTTACAACATTAAACAAACATATACATTTTAATATTTTGGAGAGGAAATTCAAAAAGAAAAAGGAACACTTGCGCTTTAGGTGCTTAAATCCCTTCAATATAAACGGAATCCCAGATCAGCTGCTGGTTCTCGAGTGCACAGATTCGGATAGGACTTGTATAGACAAAAGGAGAACAGCGCTTCCTCTAGGTAAAGGAAAAAAATGATGGTGCAGGTCACCCAATTTAAAGAACGATACCAAAAATTAGGCTACTCACATTTTCCTTGTCAAATGTTGAGCATTGGATCATTTAGGTATAATCCCAACCAATAGTCAGATGACAGGATCCAGCGTCAGGTGTACTACCATATTTTGACAACTTCAAAAAACCGTGGTTTCATTCATCAAGAAATGGACTTTAAAAAATTATATTTTTAAATTTTTTAATTCTCAGGGTAAAACAAATAAAGGTAAAAAGGGGGGGGGGGGGGGTAACTCCACCATACTACTTTAACCCCTTTTTACCTTTATTTGTTTTACCCTGAGAATTAAAAAATTTAAAAATATAATTTTTTAAAGTCCATTTCTTGATGAATGAAACCACGGTTTTTTGAAGATGTCAAAATATGGTAGTACACCTGACGCTGGATTTTGTCATCTGACTATTGGTTGGGATTATACCTAAATGATCCAATGCTCAACATTTAACAAGGAAAACGTGAGTAGCCTAATTTTTGGTATCGTTCTTTAAATTGGGTGACCTGCACCATCATTTTTTTCCTTTACCTAGAGGAAACGCTGTTCTCCTTTTGTCTATATTTTGGAGAGGGCCAGAAGTAGTAGAACAATGAAGGGAATTGTTTTACTTAACTTGTTTTAAAAAAATGTAAAGAAACTTTTTTTTTTTTCTTTTTTATAATCATCTTGTTTCACCAGCAGATACAGTATTCTGTAACTAGCTGCAGGGAGCTGGAAGGGAATTACTGAAGTTAGAATGCAAGCTGCTCTTACAAGAGCTTGTCCCAAACACTAATTAAATTTATATTTCATTAAGCGAGAATGAAAAGGGAAGGCTGGAAACACCAGGCCTTCGGTGTGTGTTAAGCAAATTATACAACAGCATAGACAGTCGTCTAGAAATGACGACAGTGTCCCTTGCCAAGAGAAAGAACAGCATGCCCTCAAGTAAGAGAGAGAGAAGGGGACACTTGAATGGTCAAGGATAAAGAAGCTGATTAAGTTCATTCGCAGAGAAGATAGCTAGGGATGAAACATGAGAACAAAGACGTGGGGCAATTTCTGTCTCCCAGTTTACCAATAATAAAGTGTACCTGTCACCTCAAAACACATACTAATTTAGTATCGTACTAATGAAATAAACATTTTGTAAATATATATGTATTTTAAAAAATGTACCAATAAACAGCATTTCTCTCTTTCATCTTCTCTGTCAGCCTGCTTTTTCTTGGGTCAGGTGATTGATGATTGACATTATAGCTCTTCCAATCAGATCCCTGCTAGATCTTGATATTGATTTAAGGGATCTGATTGGAGGAGCTGAAATATCAATCATTATTTAGCCCTGCCCACCCAACATTCGGGAAAGAAAAGGCAGGCTGACAGGGAAGACGACAGAGAGAAGCCCTGTATAAAGGTATGTTTTTTTTTAATACATATATATTTACAAAAACGTTTATTTCATTAGTACAACCTAAATTAGTCTTAGTTTTGAGGGGACAGGTATACTTTAACTTGCATTGGATATGGAATCCTGGCACTGCCAATTCTGGTCATCAATATATTGTAAAGAGATTGCGCACTCTCATGTTGAATGTTGTTGGCATTATAAGGCTGATTCATTATATATCTGTGTGTACTTAAATAACTTTGCTTCTGGTACATAAATGACCCAACTACAATGATCTTATTCATTTACAAAATATTAAGATAGATGTGATTTCTGCATCTTGCTATTTAAGTAGAGAAGTAAGGTAAAGGAAATGAAAATTTTTATTTGAGAAGTTGCTTTTATTTACATGTATGTATATTTATAAACTACTGTTGAGTATGCAACACATTTTACCAATAGATTTAATGCAAAGGCAAATAATTAAATGTAAACAGAAATGGTACACATGAATTAAGTTCATTCATTTCAGTATAATTAGATGGAAGTCCTTGGCCTTTTAAACTTATACCTTTAAAATGAGTGATGTCATAAATGTCCCAGTATTCACAGTGTGGGGTGGGCACCTTTGCTTCTGTCCAGCCTCACAATTAGTCTAAAAGAAGTGTTGGACTAGCCAGCATTATTTAGCATGGGAAGATAAAAAAAATATATAATTCATTGCATGAAATAGTCATTCAGCACCTATGGAACAATGAACATCTAAGGGTTTATTCACTAAAGTCTGAATTTTTGCGTACAGGTGCAAATTCGTTAGATAAAGACAGTCGCAATAGGCTGCTACTGTTGCAGTTGCATAGCACTAACGTCTTTCATGCAAGAGTGCTTAGTCAGAGCTCTTTACCATAACCCAAAAACTTTCCTGACATAACAATACAAATTCAACTTGGTTTCAAATTTTACAAGGTACAAGACAAGGCTGCCCACTGTTACCTCCCCTATTTAACCTGGCACTTGATCCTTTCATACATCACCTTCAGAATATGAATAGTTGTCATGGTGTTCGCATCCGCAACCAAGAAATTAAAATATTGGCTTTCACAGATGTTCCGCTCCGATACACAACAATCAATTCCAATAATCTCAGAACTTTTTCACACCTTCCAGCTAATATCAGGTTCTGAAATCTTTTCACAGGAGAGCTCACCTAGTTAAGATGGTCACCCTTCCTTGCCTTATCTACCCTATGTAAATGCTCCCACTCATTTTCAAAGAAACAGATGACCATTTCCTCAAGATAATGACATAGCCTGGCATAAACTAATCCATCCAAAAAATGTGGGTGATCTTAATTTGCCTGATATTGCAATCATAAATCTACAATCTGGCTGTGCAATATATACACAATGGACTGGATTAATGAAATGGAGAGATACATCAACTCCGCCTTTGATCAAAATGTGATGCCTAATATAACACTGTCCTACTTGCTGTATTGTAATCTCAAGTTTTGGAAGGAGCACCAAACATATAACCCATTATTCATTACTACATGTAGGGCTTGACATAAATTAAGGAAACTAAACAACCTTTGTTCAGTTATCTCTTTCTTCCTCTCATTTTACAAGAACCCAAAACTGCCCAAAAACATATTTGTTCATATATTTAAACAATGGAAAATTTCAGGTTTTAAGAACATCGATAATGTTAGCAACCAATGTCAAAACATCCTCTCACTTGAAAACTTGCAAAAAAAACTTTACCCACAATGACATTAAGGGGGTTATTCACTTAAGTCTGAATTGTTGCACATAGGTGTAAATTCGCCAGATAAAACAGTCGCAATAGGCTGCTACTGTCACAGTTGCGTCTTCATAATGAGAATATTGTCACAGTCGTGACTTTATTATGGGAAAATTGTCGCAATCTTAACATTAAAAAATTGTTGCAACTTTACAATGGGGAAATTATAGCGGATTTACTATGGGAATCCGCTGTTTGCGAATTTGACAGTCAATTCACACCTTCATGAATAATCCCCTTAATCTATGCGCCTATTTTCAGCTCCTTTCCTATACAACATCTAACTTAAGCCAGCTTCTAGCTTCCAGTCACCCTTAGATGATTTTATTAGGAATTCTACAACAATCTCCTACAACATAAAAGACATACACAAAGCAGCTAAACCTCAAATAAAGTAGGTTAACATTAAAGTGGGCATGACAAATTGGTTGAAGCACTTTCTGATTCTTACTTTCAGAATCAGAAATTACTAAAGCCAGCATTAATTCTGATAAATCCCTAATATCCTCCTGCGAGACATGATTTAGAAGTATTTGACTATAGTTGCCTTTGTAGTTTAGCTAGAGTAAGGTTGAGCGATTGTATTAGCAATGCTCAAGTGACACAGCGTGTCTTGGGTTAGGATTTAGGAGAACTTTCCATGTCACATCAGATACAATCTCAAGACTCCATTGGCTAGGCCATTTGCTGAGGATGGAATGTACTCTGTTACCATCTTGAGTCTTGTTCTCTGTTCCAGGCAGAGAATGGAAACGACCTCTCAGCGGTCAATCCATGACTTGGCATAGGGGAATGAAAAACTGCACCACGAGCCTAAGGAAAGTTGGAAACTCTCGGCTTCCTGGATGGGGACTGAAAGATCATGCTCATGCATAGCTCTACATGCTCAGGGATATGGCTATGAATAGGCATCAGTGGAAGTCATGATGTCACTTTTTATCAAGTCAGACTGCTTGAGACGACTGTAGAGACTGAAGATTGTGTGTTGACCACAACAGCATTCTTCATCTTACTTTTTGTTAGGTCCAGTCCCTACCCTTTTTTTTAATACACTAATCTTTTTTTTCTTTCAGCCATTGAATGTGTGGCAGCCAGCAGTGGTATTACATTCCTCTGTTATGCTGTAAATGAATGAATGAACCATGACTTGACATTTAAAACCCTACACTGGTCTTATCTAACACCACTTAAATGTCACCAAATGGATCTGTTATTCACCTCATCATGCCTGAAATGCCAACTCACCAAGGCAGATCTCTACCACTGCCTCTGGAAATACCCAGCTATTCAGTTATTATGGAGAGAGATCAAATGTCACTGTCCTAGTAAACAGTCTCTCCAATTTGAACTCACGCCAGAATGGGCCATCTTTGGAATATTCAGATACTACACAAAACAAAAAATATAAATCCTATGAAAATCAACTTCTCATCAAAATAGCAGAAGCCACAAAACAAAATCTATCTTGTTGCAGTGGATTCAGTCCTCACATCCTCCCATAAACTTTATCCACACTATTTTTGTTTATCCACACTCACATTAAATTTCTGTTCAAAATGGATTGGCTAAATTCACTTAAAACTAAAAACAATCTCAGCTAGTCCCCTCTAAACTGTTTGGAGGCCATAAATCAAGAATCTCCCAAATGGCATTAGAAACCAACTCAAATCACAGTTTCAATATACAGTCTGGTTCAGCACACAATTGCTACATGGTATTAATGCTACAGCCTAAAACACCACATTGGTTAATAACGTGACCCTGAGGGTGGAGCAGCCACTAACCTGCTATGGGCAGGTGTCTGTTGAGTTCAACTTTGTTATTTACTACTTACCTCACAGTTGCATCCAGAGTAATACTGTAAGAATGCTTTTCCTTTTGTGGTTTCATTTACATGTGTCATTTCATAAAAATCTTGCAGTTACTGTCTACCATATCTAGCCAAGGTTACCGTAGAAAAACTCCTCATGTTTTTATTATCACAGTTATCTTGGATATATTAACTCCAGTTTGTTGCAATAAAGAATTAATTTAATCTGCAGATTGCCTAATGACTTTATTTACATAATAATAAAATATTAATGCACTATAAAAACTGCACTGCTCTCTATATCCTGACATTATATTACACAATCCAGTATATAAAAAGCTGTCCTTTTTTCCTTCCAGTAACATATAGTTTTAAGTTGTCCTACACCTGAGCACTCGTGGGTCTGCACAGAAAATATTTACTCTGATGATACTATCTTATAGGTAGAGACATTTTACTTTACTTTAACTTTTGGTTGCTTCCAGCTCATCCAGGTGTAATACACACCTGTTATGAATCATCTTATAATTTTAACTGATGTGACCAATAAAAATCTTGACAAAAGAAATTATTATCCTTCTGAATGGTTGCCCTGACAAAATTAGCTCATTTGCATGACTGGCATTTGTCCTTATCAAGAAATTTGCATGTGTATTCTTGGCTAGATGATTAGAATAGTGAATATACATTTAATGTGTTTCCCTAACATACAGTAATATGAGTTGTGGCACAGCAAATTGCTCAATTTAAAATGAAATAATCTAGTTGAAGTGCTTTCTCCTCATCAAATTCAAATATAAACAATTGTGCCATTTAATTTTGTAAACTAACATTCCTGTTTTTGATTTGTCACACATCTGATCTGCTGGTCTTAGACATTGCTTATAAACCCTGTAAGTCTCTGACTCCGCAGTTCTTTTGTTGCTGGAAGCTGTATTCCCCATAGTGTTCTGAAGCAAAGCTCTATGTTTGTTGTGAGAAGAAAAGGAGATGGATGGCCAGTGCTGTTGAATTATTACAGGAGATGCTTTTGGGTATCAGATGCTGTTTCTTTTACCCTTCTTATTGTTAACCGATATTATATCAGAGTAGCTTGGAGTTAGCTTGGGGACTCATCCCACCTTCTGTCTCTGGAAAGGTCATGATCTCTTAACCTTTTTGCTATCCTCCCCCTCCACCACCCATGTCAAAAAAAAAAAATCTGAAAATGCTTCTGTTACCAAAATCTGCACCTTAAGTTTCAGATGTCGATTTTATTTGTTAATGTTTCATGTTATTTGTTTAAAATGTGAAGGGTGGTTAGAAAGTGCAAACAATAACCCCTAATCAATGGCTTGTTTTGAAAAATCCTTGTTTCACCATGTATATTCTTAACAACTTTTGCACATTGTTTTTCACACTATTCCCCTGAGTACAGTAACAAATATTAAATATTAGCCATATACACTATCTTGTCAAATTGTCAAGTAAAAATGGGTTCATGCATCATTTATAAAAGGAGTATCAGTGTTTTCTTAGGGCAAAAGTATCATTGGTAACTTTAATTACCCATAGTGCACTGTTATTGCTTCAATAACAAAATAATAAATGCATTTCATGGTCATGGTACATATGAATAGGTTTGTATTCTTTTTCAGTAGCACGAGGAGTGTGTCTTTACATATATATATATATATATATATATATATATATATATATATATATATATATATATATATATATATATATTCATTTTAACCATGCATAGTTTAGTTTGCCAACTTCAGCTAAGGTTTCTTCTCTCAAACCCCACTTCCATCCTGTTGAAATTTAATGCCACTCCAGCAGGGAGTGGAGGAAAGCAGTAATGAGCAAATGCTTACTCCAGTGTTTGATATAGTTGCATTAACTTTTATTGAACCAGCAGAGGATATGTTTTCAGATATTTTCCTCTTTCAATATATGTTAGTCCAATAAAATGGTATCACAACTATTTCCAACACTGGAATCTGTGATTGTTCTACAAAATAGGACCAGTGTGGCTACACTCACTTTTTCTGTGGACTCGCATTAAGATGGTTTGTATATATAAATGACATTTCCTTTTTAGGGATAGGACTATGGGGGTTATTCACTAAGTTGTGAATTTGACTGTCGAATTCACAAACAGAGGATTCCCATAACAAATCCGCTACAATTTCCCCATTGTAAAGTCACGACAATTTTTTAATGTTAAGATTGTGACAATTTTCCCATAATAAAGTCTCGACTGTGACAATATTCTCATTATAAAGACGCGACTGCAACAGTAGCAGCCTATTGCGAAGGTCTTTATCTGGAGAATTCGCACCTATACGCAACAGTTTGGACTTTGGTGAATATCCCCCATTATGTGTACTGTACAAGTTATGTATCTATTTGGAACCAATTTATCTATCATTATCTCCTGTGGACAGTAAGCTGTTGTTCAGGTAGGGGCTGAGAAGAATGAGGAAGAAGACATTGTTAAGTGATGACTGACATTTCTACTAGGCTAAATCCAACATAGTGGTCTCATTGTCAATCTGCATTTGGATAGCTAGTAAGAATCTTGAGGTCCCTGCTTATTTTAAGGAGCAAGTGGGGCATAGCTTGTAGCCATTTATAGCCTTTATTAGTTTAGTTACAATGAAGCTGTTGAGTACTCAATGCTAAAATCCTTTAACCACTGATTAGTAAGACAACCATGAAAAAGACAACAAACAAATAACTGATTGCAGTATCCAGTTGTACGTATTGCGTGTAGAATAGGATTTAACGGTGGTGTTGGTTTAACAAGGCTGATATATGATGTCATTAAATTCAACTTTAAGGTTTTCAGGTGGAGATTAGAGGAACTACACGGTTCTTCTAGCGAAAGGCTACTCAAAAACATATTTTAAATGTTTGTGTAATGAAGTTTTGGAAACAAATTATTAATTTTACTTCTGAAAATAAGTCAGTTTTGCTGGTGTACTTCCTGGTGTTAAAGAGCGCCCTTTCTGACCTTAAGGCTGTAATTTGAGATGGAATCTCAGCTTTGGCTCAACAGAAGCACAAGAGAGTTTAATAGAAGTTAGTAGACATCAGCAGAAAAGAGGAAGAGTTGAAAGCCTTACTGATAGGTAAAGTTTAACCATATAATATTTAATATACCTGTATATAACTGATAATTATATACAAAATGTAGGGTGAGGACCCTAAGAGCCTACACCTGCAGGGCATTGGTGGAGCTGATAACTGTACTGCTATTAGCCCAAAACACCAGGTAAAGTGTGATTTTTTTTCATATTGGTTTCTTTCCTGGGCGTTCCCCCCCCCCTTTTCTGTTTAGATTTTATTTTTTGCTACTAATAAAAGTTTTGATGCTGGTTTAATGTTACCTCAAGTTCTTGGTTTTAAATATTCTCCTATTGGTTCCTGCAAGCTAAACTTTATACGTGATTTTTGTCCAATCCAGTTAGAAAATTTGTGAGACAGTCCCTGTATTAACGGTGCTCCCTAAGAAACCGGGATTACAAGAATCTGAGGCTTTGCCTGCACCTGGAAACACATATTCCTGTAACTGGTGTCCAAAGATAACCAGGTCACATGATAGACTTCTTAAATTTTAATAACGTTTAGAGGGAGTGGTGCTTTTTAAAATGTATGATATTAATATTTTTGATTTTGTGTCCTGATGTGTCTTGACTTTGTGTTCCTTTGTGACTTTACAGTATATATAAGTCAATGTCAGACACTTACTGATTTTCATATCTAGAAGATTATCTGTTTCTATGTTAATGAGTCTAGTCGCACTGGGGATTTATATGAGATTCAGTCACACTGTAGTTCTTCATATAGGGAGATTTTTATACTGTGAGTTGCATTTTTCTCTACTAGGAGTTTTTTTTAATCAGAATTGTATTTACCAGAAACACATAAATCAAAGTTTTTACGTATATTTCCACAGTAGTTGCTTCTAGATTTTATTTTTATGAAGATTTAATTTGATTGACGTGAGCAAAATGTCATCCAAGGTAAAAAGTAAAGTTTGTGTGTTAATCCGTATATTGTACTAGAGACACAATATGTTACTGGTCTGTTTGGTGTTGTTGAACAGCTTTATTAGTGAGAAGATAACTGATCTCCCTGAAAAGAAATGAGTCAAAGGAGGGGAATTTCTAAAGGTCATTTCAATCTATTTGCTGCAATTTGATCTGCTGTGCCGCTTTTAGTCAAGTTAACGCTGTTTTTTCTTTTTGCCGCATTTTCGATTTCCATCCATTTATATAATGGCAAATAAAATGTATCGACACTGTAAAAGATCGTTATCAATAAATAAAGATGTGTTAATACCACTACACTTTACATGACTTTCAATGGAGCTTCTTTTCCATCAATATTGACATTGCTGGTCTTTTCTATTGGGATATCCATAGAGAATGCTTTTGGGCAGATGCTTCTATTTCTTTAATTTTCAAATCTTTCTATCTGTTTAGGTATTGTCAGGAATTTTTTACTATATTATATGACAAAATATATATTTTTTAGACCTTGCACTTTATTATATAATGCTTCCACAGTAAGCAAGAATGTTGGGGTCTAGTCACCACTCAAGCACTTCAGGTGTATTTTTCTGCCAGTGGAGTGGAGTGAGTGTCCACCTAAGACAGTAACTGGTAGGTGACTTAGTGCATGGAAGAAACAAACTCAAGAGAGCTGACATAGCATATATATATATATATATATATATATA
>WMED01004185.1:0-21067 GCA_019650415.1 Pipa parva
GGGCTGTGACCTGGGGGTTCCCTTGTGATAAAGTCTATACCACCTTGAGGAGGTTAAGGATAAATCCCCTGTGCGTTGGGATTGACTAGTGCAAATCCCATTGTGGTAAAGTGAATCCACAGGGTCATTGCAGACCCTCATCTATTTAACTGGCACAGGGCATTTTCATTAAGGGATCTGTATATACATTTAAGGAATTTTCTGTCCTTTAACAAACAATCTGTTCTAGTGTCTTTTGTTGCACTTATGGAGATTTTCTGACAACTGGAATATTATATCTCTTACTGATGCTCCACCTAGTAATGATTTACTTTTGTGGTGAAAGAATATTGGATGGAGGTAGCTTGATTTTGTCAAACCGTATAGTGTTCCATCCATAACACACCACAGACTTCTCTGAGCTAGACCTCAACCAATGCTATATTGCCCTGTGGTGACCACTTCCACAGAATAATTTATATCCCTCTGAAGAATTTGCTGATCTGGACACTGCAGGCAGTACTAAATATTATAAACAGTCACCCTCCAAGAAAGTTTATCCTGCATTTAAATCTTACCAAAAGAAGACTGCACCCAGCAAGAGGAGGAGTCTACCATCTATGATATCCAGTTTGCCACAGACCAGTCAACCGTCCTCAATTAAAATCTGGCCTTCTGTGTCTCCTCTTGACTTAGTTAACATTAGGCTTAAGGATAGCAACAGTTCTTGGCTGACTTTTAATGGCCATTACTTTTAGCTGTCTGAGTTTACTGTATCTACTATAGTGCAGTTCTACTGTGTTTCATTGCTAATGTGCTATATATTTTTAAGTGATTTATTTTAATTTGTCATTGGTGTAGTGACTCCTCGTCTATCAACTGGGTTTTCCGCTGTCTCACAAAATTCATCCTGCTTTTGATATTTTTTTTTCTGATTCTAGTGGCATTAGAAATATGGGGTTCATAACTAGAAAATAAAAAAATTCTCTGGAACTGGAATAAGTCAAAAATAATTTATTGTCTAATTCTTTATCTGTACTCAAGCTTTTTCTCCAAGAAGACTTTAGATCTTTAAAATGTAATGTCTGGTTGAAAGCCAAGCATATTCCTGGCAGAAATAATATTATAGCTCATGTCCTTTCTTGATTACAGTTCAAGGCACTTTCTAGAGTTGCTGAACACATATGACCAGAACAACAAGTAAAATTTTTTCCTATTGAATCTAGTGCTTTAAGACATGGCGCAGTTACTTCACCAGTTGGATGCAGTGGCAGTCCCCAGTTCTTTTTTTAGATAGAGACAAATTCTGACTGCCATACTGTATCTATATCTGCAATCAAAATATTTTACACTGGCATTTCATTTTCTTGCAGATTTTTGGTGCTTAAAATGTGACTAAGGGGGGAATTCACGATACTCTGAAGTGAGGTGCGGAGTGTTCGCCTCACTTCGGAGGATCGTGAATTCCCCCTAAATCTTTGAACATCAGATAGCTGTTAAAAGATTACAGATGGAAGATGTGTCTGTTTAACTAGGGGAAGTTGAGATTTTTTTTTACAACGGTCCAACACAGATAAATTACAGTAGGGTGCTGGGATATTTTAAGATCACTCAGCTGTGCCCTATTACAGCTTATCACCAGTTATTTAAGTAAGGCCACATGGTTTGGGTCCCCTATTGGTTCACCCAAACACTCAGCCAGTTACCTGCTTTCAGGTCTCTTGGATGCAGTCCAAATGCCTTGGGTCTGCCAGTTACTGACTACAAGACCCACTCATTCCAGATTGGGGCAAGGATTTAGGATACAAGTGTACCAGTGTGGTATGGATGGGAAATGAAAGCTTTAAGCTAATTTAGGTCTTTAAGACTTGCTAGAGCGAGCATTTAGAGCGGGAAAGTGACAAAACCAATTTAATTTTTTTTTTTTTTTTAATATTACTTTGTCTGTTGTGTGTAAAATTCCAGAGGTGGCTAATATGTAATTTTAGGGCTGTGGATGTTGAATCGTGAAAAACTGCAGTTGGTGTGCACAGGTAAGGGGCTGCCTTAATGCAACATAGTTCATATAATGTTAGAATTGCTAATTTAATTATCAATGATTTAACTGATGTTTGTTAATGGAGTTTTTAAAAAAAAAACAAAAAAAAAAATTCAGCCTTTCACCAAGATCTCTAAGGCTAGGTTCACACTGGTGTACTGTGCCCATCGTTTAAAAAACAAAAACCTGTGACAAAAATGCCAAAAACATACCGTCGCAAAAAACATTGAAAGTAATGACTATTGTGCATATAATGTCGCACTAGTGTTTAATAGAGAGGAACATACGCTGGGACACAGAGCTGGCTCTTGCCCTATTGGCGCCTCCCATCCCGTGGCGCCCCCCCCCCCCCGGCCAGCTGGGAGGTTACTGCAACCGTGGCTGCCAATTGGGAGACTGAAAGTTGAGCCACGGTTGCAGTAACCTACCAGCCAGCCGGCAGTGTAAAAAAAAAAAAATGCTAGGGGCGCCCCCCTGGGCAGGGGCCACCCCTAGCGTTTGCCTACTCTGCCTAATGGCAGAGCCGGCACTGCTGGGACGCTTCATGTCGCGTTTTTTCGAGCATATAGAATGTAATTCGTACAATGTTGACAAGATTATTATCAATAGGAGTTGAACAATAGCGGGTCACACATGAAAGAAAAATGATGCGCAAGTGCTATTATTTTTATGTAAAACACATCCAAAAAATACAGCTAGTTTTAATGCGCTTTTTTTTTTTTTTTAAGACAAGGTGCACCATAAGCCAGTATGAACCTGACCTAACTTGTTAAGTTAACCTTTATTTTATGCAACAATGCATCTTATTGGCCTAAGTTTACACTAGGAGAAACTATAAATAAGAAACTGATAAAACAAAATATTATTTAAAAATGGCAGCTCTTAAACGTAATCTAATATTAATCTCTGATTTAAAGCAAAATGATCCCTGGATATAAAATTAATGTTTTAAGTAAGTGTTTGTATAAATTTCTCTGACATTACGGGGGTTATTCACTAAAGTCCGAATTGTTGCGTATAGGTGCGAATTCACCAGATAAAGACAGTCGCAATAGGCTGCTACTGTCGCAGTCACGTCTTTATAATGAGAATATTGTTGCATTCGAGACTTTATTATGGGAAATTTGTAGCGGATTTACTATATGAATCCACTGTTTGTGAATTCGACAGTCGAATTCGCACCTTAGTGAATAACCCCCATTAATATATTTTCTTGCTGCGCTTTTTCAAATTAACAATTTAAGTTGATCAATTTATTTACACAATTCGAGCTTCCTGTCGGTCTACAATCCAATCAGTGACTCACAGTTTAAGTCAAATTGACAGCAAGATAAGATGGCAAGAGAGAAACCTTGTAAAGGTAAATTACAGCAAGAAAACAGGAAAAATAAAAAAATACTAGACTAAAAAACTATATTTGTGAAAATCATTTATTTTACATCCAATACAGCTAATTGGATTTGTGACTATGATGACAGTTCTCATTTAGATATGTGCTGCAAGGGTAAATTATAAGTCAACAACCAGATTGATGTGGCTAAATGTGTATGTGTTTCAGCATTACTTATTTTGTAGGGTTCCATGTTTTATTCATCTGCACAATGGATTCTTCACACATTCTCAATGTTATGGTTGGATTTTGTCAGGTCTCTAGGAAACCTTTATAGCTGTAGATGTATCACCAGAGGATTCCTCATTTTGAATTCTTTAATGTTACCATTTTGTGGTCAGATTCAGTCACATGCATTCCCAGTAATGTAACACGAGATCTGGACAGCTAATACTCCGCTACTCTTAATAAACATAAAATATATTCTTAGATGACTCTGTGTACAATTAATATGTTTCTTGTAGACACTGCTAAAATGGATCATGTTTGTGTCAGAATTAGTCAGTCCTTTTACAGTCTGGGGAGCCAGCCAAACTCATGCCCCAACATAAGATCTAATTGATTTACTCACCTTAAAAGTTCACAGTTGACCCTCTGGTCCATTTATGGTTCAAAATGTCTGGATATCATTACATTTAGACTCCATAGCCAGTAATTACTCTTGATGCTTTGCACATAATCAACTGAGACCAGACATTGACATTTTTTGAGCCATTGTGAAACTCTTTATAACTGCTGTTATCATTAATTAAGATGCACTCTAAACACATACTTTTTAGTTCTTTATCCTTTGTATTTCTCTTTCTTGTCTGAAAACCACAAATATAATTTGGAAGGTAAATGCAAGAAGAATATTCATCAGTACATTTTGTCTCAAATGACTGTGACTTTAAAGTACCCATACATACTGTAGGTGGTATCATTCCACTTAATGGTTTAGTTTTTTCAAATAAGTGCTGGTTTGACTCTGTAATTTAATATCCTGGCAGAAAATGGCAGAAAAAGCAATAATTGTTTTATGGGGGAGCTAGACAAAAAGAAAATATGCTGAACCTACATAATATCTTTACAAAAATAAATAAGTAAAAAATCTGCTATTTTTGTGCAAATGATTATTCTCAAAAACTTAAAAGTTGGAAGAAGGAATTGACTTTCTGAAGTTAGTGATGGACTCCCCGATAAACAGGGAGGATATTTATCACATTGAAACAAGTAATATTTGCTAAATAAAAATTAGGAGGGTGTAGTGGTTTTTTTGTTTCTTTGATTATTTTTTTCCTGCTTGTTTTGAAAGATGCATTTAGCAACCATGTTCAATGACATTACATACAAAAAATCTGAGGTCACAGGAGAAAATTCCATTCAACTGTGCTGACTAGACTGTTCAATAAAGTACAAAGTACAATGAAAAATCCATGTCCTGGATGTGAGCCCTCTCAAATGTAGAAGACCTCAGCCATGTGCCACTAGAGGGCACCAAACAGAGTTTCTGTCTGAAAAAAATGAAACCACAAAAAATAACCAACTATTATTGTGGCCCATGGGTGGATGGCTCTATACTCCGAAACTTTTTTTTTGTATTTGATGATTGTGGCATATATACAACTTTAATAAAAAGATAAAACATTTTATTACATTTCAGGTTTTTCAATATTTTAAGGAGACTTCACTATAGGAAGTATTAGGGAAGATTAAACTAGAAGAAAAGAATAGCATTATGGGGTGTATAGCCATATGAGATGCGAAGTACAAGTTTAAAAGGAGTTATAGTGATTGTAACACATTTGTCAAGATACAGGTGCATCTGATATATACAGTACACCATTCGGTTCAAAGGAAAAAAAAAACTGGGGTTATTCAGTAAAGTGTGAATTCGACTGTCGAATTTGAAAACAGCTGATTACCATAACTAATCCGCGACTGTGACAATTTCCCCATTGTAAAGCCGTGACCGTGACAATTTTAAAAGTTACAACTGTGACAATATTTGCATTATGAAGACGCGACTGCGACAGTAGCAGTCTATATGGCGACTGTCTTTTTCTGGCGGATTCACGCCTATATGCAACAATTCGGACTTTAGTGAATAACCCTGTATGTCTGTGGACCGAGTCAAGGCAGGTTGAAGTTAATTGTATTCTTAATTGTTGTAAACCTTACTGGCCGAATTTCCTAACAATACTAAGGTTTAGAGATTCAGTGCAACTGTATAAAGCAAACTAGCCTGTCATAAACTTCTCTTTTCCGGAGCTGGGAAAATAATCTCCTCCACACAGGCTAACTCCCAGCATATTCTATACCAGGGGTCGGCAACCTATGGCTCACAAGCCAGATGTGGCTCTTTTGATGGCTGCATCTGGCTCGCAGCCTGTAACAAGTGGTGCTCACATGAAAGCACCGCTCGTTACAAAATGTTGGCAGACGCTGTAAAGACAAAGGTCTCTCAGCGCTTTCGGGTTTCTAGCCAATCCAGAGCCGCTGATGTCACTTCAAAAGGGGTTGAGCCGCACTTAATATGGCTCTCTCATCCAAAAAGGTTGCCGACCCCTGTCCTATACACTGGAAAAAACAAAGGAATATAAATAAACACATGTTTGTAACAAATAGCCTTCTATCCCCATGTTGGTTGGTATGGTTCACTGTGTCACTGAAAAAGTTACTTTATAGAAGTTTGGGGGGGGGGGGGGTGTTATTGACTAAAATGAGAATTTGACTGTTGGAGTGAATTCTCATCACTTGGGGTGGCTACACCCCGATTCTCTACTCCTTATTGACTAAACAGCGGATGCAAGAATGCAAGAAACCTCCAGTCGGATATATAAGGGGTTGCAGTATAATAAATACAATTATTCTGCAAGCACATAAGAAGTGTATGTGACCTAAATAGAATGATGCAGTCTTAAAACTTACCTGTTTAGGCCTATCTACATTACCAGTCAAGTGTTTTAGAACTGAAAAACAGAGACCACTCAAATGTTTTAGAACACCTGAAATTTTCCAATTTTTAGTGATATGTACACAGTTCAATGTCTCAATTGTATTGTCAAAGGAAAGAAAAGAATAAATAAACAAGTTAAGAAGACTAAAAATAAAAGATGAACTTTGCTTCAACAAAATAAATCTAGATTTTGTTTCTTCAAAGAAGCCATCTATCCTGTTTCCCTGAAAAAAAGACCTAGTGCAATTTTTTTCCAAGCTTAGAAATATGAGGCCTCCCCTGAAAATAAGGCCTAGCTGCAGTAAAGTACTGGAAATATACCATTCCAGTACCCTGTCCCAAAAATAAGCCATCCCCCGAAAATAAGACCTAGAGCGTCGTTAGGAGCAAAAATTAATATAAGAGCCTTTCTTATTTTCGCGGAAACACGGTAACAGCTTTACCAGTCTGCGACTGGTAACTTGGTGAGGAGTAGGAGTAAGCAGTTGAACACAGGATGATATACCTTTAATCAGACCCTAAAGAGCGGAGTCTAAGGTAACCCCGATTTTCACCTAGAGCCCCCGCAAGGAGGTTAGGACTTTGCTGTAGAGATACCCAGGTCATGGCCCTTAAGACTGTGATCTGGAAATGTGGTACAGCAACAGTAGGAAGGAGAGTAGTCAGTAAACAATCTTGAGTCAGGGCTGGCAGCAAGGCGTCGTGGGTAAAGAACAAAGCGAAGGTCAGGGCAGGCTGCAGACAGACAGGAATTAGGAACAGGCTTAGGTCAGAATCAGAAACAGGTAATAAACACAGCCAGGAGCACCTAAGGAGTCATATAATTGGGCGTCGATGCTACTGACAGGCTCCTTTATATAGTAAAGGAGCCTGTCACGTGACTGCACCGAATACGTGACTACGATGCGTGCCTATGACATCAGAGCGCACCTGCGACACAAGCGCCAGGGAAGAGAGGCGGCGTTCCCTGCGCCAAGGAGATCGGCACTGGAGCGAAGGACGCAAGCAAATAATACACCTGACAAGTCCGATATTGTTTAGAAATTTCTTCCAACATTGTTGCAAAAGTTCCCACAAATATGCTGCACTTGTAGGTTGTTTTACTTTCCCCCTTTTATCCAGTTCATCCCAAACATACTCAATGGGGTTTAAGTTTGGAGACTTTGCACGTCTTTCCACTCTTTTAAACTTACTGACCTCTGCTTAGTTAATACTGACATAACCTAGAAGTATGTTTAGAATCATCATCTTGCTATAATATGAACCCCTGACCAACTAGGTGTCCACCATAGTGCATCAAAATGCTGTGGTAGCCCTTTTTGTCCAGTGCACTGTCACCCTGTACAAGTTACAAAAGCCATGGACTACCATGCTTCCTCCTCCATGTGTGACGGTATCACAAACTGAGAAACCATCCCTTCACCCACTCAACAACCAATTTCAGATTCATCAGTCCATAAAACCAACTTCTGCTCTTCAGTAGCCTACTGGATGTGCTGCTAGGTCCAGGTAGGTCTTCATTTTTATTTTCTTATCTTAGAAGTGGCTCACTGATACTCGACCTGTCAAACCTGCAGTTAAAAGTCTTCTCTACACTTTTGAGCTTGTTTCCATTTGCTGCATTAAGCTGTGCTTGAAGATTGGGTATAATTGTCTGTCCTCATTTGTCAATTGCATTTTTTTTCTTATGATTTCAACGCGCTCTGTCCTGAAGAGAGAAACTGTCCAAATCCTACCCTAGAGGGTGTTGTAATGCAGTCTGTTCCCACACTGGAAAAGTAATCTCCAAAACCTGAGACACCTGTAGGAATAGTTTGCATCTAATTTCAAAATAGAATTTGCTTTCTGGGCTGCAAAGCAGCTGTCTTTGATGTCTTCCCTGAAAAATGCTCTTCAGTTAAAAATCAGAATTTAAGACTATTGTTGCATTTCACATTACAAATGTACATTATTTTTGTTTTTAACCTACTTTTAAACCTTTGAACCATTTCACGTTAGTTGCTCCACTAGAGATTTGTTCATGTAAAAAGTAACTGCAAAAATTTAGTCGTTCTAAAACTTTTGACCGGAAGTGTGGAGGTGACCCTTTGAAGAATTAGTCTTACATCAGCATTTGGCATGGATAAACCTTGGTGGATATAGGAGTCCTTGGTCCACAAGGAGTAAATGGGTTAAGATAAAGTCTTAACATAGTTGAGGCCTTCCCAGTCCAATTAGGCATATCTATTGGTGTACACTAAAAATCGTCGCCTATATGGATCCCAAAGTTCATTTCTATATCAAGCAGCAATGGAATCCAGTTATTAAGCCAATTGATGCAGTTTCAGATTACAAAGTACAGCCAGTTTATGTAGCCAAATCGCTGGAGCCCCTATGCCAGTGATGGCTAACCTATGACACGCCAAGACGTTTTTGCTGACACATCATGGCACCGTTTGTGCTGTGCTCTCAGTAGGAGAGCTGCCCCGCCTTCAAAAAATTATGATTTTTTTTCTCAAAATGAAACACTGCCCGAATGTTTTAATTTATATGGTGAGTGACACCTGTGACTATACTTTGAATGGCAAACATGATGTAGGGTAGAGAATCTGATTGTATTCAGGGCTTCTGAATGCAAAGAGTTATGGGTAGGAATACATAGACAGTTACAAGGGATGTAAGAGGCATTAGACTGTTTTCATGAATTGGAATAAAATAGCTAAAACTGCAATGCATAAACATTTTTTTTTTCGGTCATAGAATGAAATGAAAACATTTAACACTTGTGTTTTAGAATACTTTATTTTATAAAATGTACATCACATTTATCCACAGTTGTAGCAAGTTATTTTGTACAACACCAAAATTACAACCCTTCCCAAACCCCAGTTCTGTACCCTCAGCATAACAAACTTCACAGGGATTCAAATGTTTGGTTAGAGGGTTTTGCAGATTTACAGCACACCATTCACCAGGAGATTCAGCACGATTGTTCCATCCTAAAAAACAGGACAGACAAAGTGCTTCCAAAGGAAAGTTTGCCTGAGAGATCCTCACTTGTCAGTGTGAGAACCTTTTGAGGTTTTATCACAAATGTTACGTGTCAATTCAGTAATGTGTACAAATATTATTTGTGTCATATAATTTAACTGCATTTATAGAGAAGGGTAAGGTTTAGCATTTATCGCTTGGTCATTTTTTTTTGTTAGGAGGCATTGCCTACATTTACACATCTGAACGATTGCAGTTTTCTTCAGGAACTTGCCGATATTCTAGCTGTCACTGCAGCAGTATACACGCTAAATCAGCAATCTGCATGAACATTAATGGACATTGTAGAGACTAATTTGGGTTTCAATTATTTGTGAGGCTTTTCAGAAGACGTTGGTTAGCAAAAACAAGCAACCATTCTACCAGTTTCTTAATATCAGACTTGGTCAAATTTTAACTAATGTGTAAGTGGGGGTCACGCATCACCAGGAACAATTTCTGATTGGTTACTAGATCTCAGTAAATGTTGCCTCTATTAATGCATTTTTCTGTATGGAAGATATCAATAAACACAGATAGTCTAATTGATAAAGTTATCTTTGCAGGATAACCTACATCTAAGTGCTTTTCTAAAGAGTATTAGAAAAATAACATGAAAATAAACATTAAAGTGAACCTGTCACCACAAAACAAATACTAATTTAGGTTGTACTAATTAAATGTTTTTGTAAATATAAATGTATTTAAAAAATGTAGCTTTATACAGCGTTTCTCTCTGTCATCTTCCCTGTCGGCCTGGCTTTTCTTTTCCCAAATCGGAAGGGTGGGGCTAAATGATGATTGAAATTATAGCTCCTCCAATCAGATCCCTGCTAGATCATGATTTAAGAGATCTGATTGGAGGAGCTATAATGTCAATCATCATTTAGCCCCGCCCAATCCAACTAGGGAAGGAAAAGTCAAGCTGACGCTGTATAAAGTTACATTTTTTAAACACATATATATTTACATAATGTTTATTCCATTAGTACAACCTCAATTAGTATTAGAGTTTTAAGGTGACAGGTGACAGGTAAAATGTTCAGCCCCTTCTTTTTTACCTTGAGTGACAATCTACCTTATTCCCACATCCAGCTTTGAATGTATTTAATGTACAAAGGCAAATAAACAAGGTGAATCAGGGAAGGCTGTCCACCTTTTCACTGGAAATTAACACAGCTGCAGTCTCAGAAAGTTGGAAGATTTTAATCTGAAACGGCAATATTAACATTTAAGAGTGAACTTTTCTAAACATTCTCTTCCACTTTCACCATGAGAATTCTGGGAGTAAAGTTTAGGGTGTGTAAACAAGAATACCTCATTTGGCCCTCTGAGCCTTTTGGTGCTTTCTGGCTGCTGTTGAAAAGGTTTGTCTTATTGACTATTACTCCCAATTCCCAATTAGAGCCAAAAAGTGCTGGTCTTCTTCAGTCTTGCACTGTCCTATGATATTCAAGTCAAATTTTTAGGTAAAATCATTTTTATGCAACTGAAAGTCAACTAATTTGACAGGAGCTAAGAGATCTGAATTGGGTTCTGCCCCAGGATGTGCCACCATAGTCTGCAACCACACAGGGTTCATTAAATTGGCCATAAATCACAAACTGATTTTGACCCGTTTCCATTTTACGTGTGGGGGTGATTGCATTATCAATCTTAGGATGTCAGTAGCAGGTCCCCATTCAGGTTACATTCATGAACTTGAAATTATGGAAACGGACATATTCTTCTCCTCACACACATAAAGAAAGAAATGTCTATGGAGGAAGGAGTAATGGCAGGAAATAGTACAGAGCAAAGGAAGTCATTCAGCTCTGAGCAAGGTGGGTCGGGGGGGGGGGGGGTTAGTAGATGCTCTCTCATAGGCAATCCTTTGTGCAGTTAAACAAGAGACTTGAGCTGCAGTAATACTAGAAAAAGAAAATAGTTATTTGAATTGGCATGCCAGATATACCAGTGTATCAGGGTAGTGGCAGAATATATGTTTTGATGCTGTCAGTGAAAGTGAATGACTAGAAAACAGGGAAATTACATTAAATTGATCTGAACCTGTTTTTTTCTGTACCAAGAAATCCACCTTTCGGGCAGTTAAATGTGGCTAAAAAAGGCACATGCCTTGTGTTCATAGATCCCAGTCTTCCTGGTTTTGTCTATGTATTTGTTGCTGTTGTCACACACAACACACATATTGTGCCACTACTCTTAAAATAGTCTTCCAAGACGAATTTTGATCTATATTGCTTTGCGTTCTCTTTCTGCCGATTGGAGCCATCTTTAAGAAAGATAATAATGTATTATTTAAGGCTCCGTAGGACATAGGGATGAGGTTTGATTACCTAACAGAGAGACGGCTGTAACATGCAGGAAGAGAGACAACAATCAATAAAAATGTCATTTATCTTCAAGGAGATAACTGTCATATCATATTGTGCACTGAACACCCTTCCTATTTATATATATATATTTGGATTTATCAATGACTGAAGGCTGCCATATTGCTTACACCATTGTTACAGACAACAAAAGTAGCAACTCCTGTTTATAACAAAGAATGCTGATTTTATTGCAGTCCATGGAGAATATCTCAGCTGCTACGAATAATAATGTCAAACTAAATTTCAGCTTATCCTGTATATCTTTCCAGAGATAGTAAATCCTGAAATAATAGTTTTGTTTGTGCCTTTAGCACCAGGCAAAAATAAAAAATACTTGTGGAAAATGCGTATTACATATTTGTGCATGAAGGGATGATTTGCCTGCCTCTAAAGCACGGCACAGTAGTCTCATCTCACTTTTTACTGGCGTCCATAATATTTTTTTTATAATAAAAAATACAGTCCCACAGCCTGGCATAGGCTATAAATATACCATTGTTTTCATTAGTGCAGCCTGGTGATCATGCCAGCACAGTGCTTGCTGTGAGAGAGATCAATACAAATGAAGAAAATAGATGTTAAATACTAATTATAGTAAAAGTTCAATACCTTACTTCAAAAAAGGTAAACTGCTCTTTATACATGTACCAGGAGTAATTTACAACTATTTTGAAATTAAAGCTCTTGGAATTACTATTTTAGCATAACTCTGTGGCTGCAAGCAGATTCTATAAAGAAATACTTTATACACGGAAAATAAATCTTAACATGACAGGCGTGACTCATTCACTAAATGAAAACATATTTATTTCTGTAAATCTTGTGTGTTTTACATGAGCCAAAAAGTGGAAGACACTAAAAGAAAAAAGGGTTAAAACACCCAGTGGGCTCCTACAGAAGAGGCTGTTGTTATAATGTCATATAAACCTTTTTACTCCTGTTGGATTAAGGTATTATTGCTAGTGTTTTATTAAAGCACCAGTAGCACCCATAGGCAAGCCCAAACCCCCTTATAAAGGGGTTGTTTCTTGTAATGACATAATAATTTATAATAATAATCCATAGAAAACAATGGGACAGAAAAGGGGGGGTTTCTTTGCTTAATTGATAAAAAAGAAAGATGGCTGTCAACTGGAAAGAGGAAAAATTAACACTCAGCAATGCAGGTAAGGAATTTAATTAGAAAAAAATAAACATTTTAGTTACTGTGTAACATCTTTGCAAATGCAAATTTTTGTTGTTTTTTTTATTTTTTTGATGTCACTGGTCCTTTAAATACCTTACAGTATGGTGAGAGTTTAAGTCATTAAAAAGAGTCTTGGGTCTGCAAAGGAAATTAAGTAACCATAGATACCAAGGCCAATTTATGGACAGCATGCAAATACTGTGGCAAGCTACATTGTGATCTTTGTACAAACAACAAAATGGTGGTAACCAACTGAGAACCCCTTAAAAAAATTAGGGCAAAAGTGAAGGGGAAAAAGTAACCCATTCACAATACTCTGAGCATGTTTGCCTGTTCCTGAGGAGAAAGTTTGTTCGGACACCCCGCTCCCATACAGCAACAACAGCAGGGGTGGGAGCAGGGGTGGTTCTGGTCCTATTGGTGCCCTGGGCAAAACTCCCTCCTGCCCCACAACGCCCCCCCTTGCCCCACTCACCCCCACAGCGTTGCAGTGACGCACCTGCTCTAATGAGGTAAGTTGAATGCGACGGCGCTCCTTAGATTTTCGGGACTTGCCGGCAGCTGCCGAAAACAGCTGACAAGGCCCGAAGCAGCCAAGGAGTGCCATCGCATTCAACTTACCTCATTAGAGGTGTGTCGCTGGAACGCTGTTGGAGATAAGTTTAGTGATGGGCGATGTGGGCAACAGCGCTCCTCAAATAGATTGCGCCCTGGGCAGCCGCCCACATCGCCCATCCATCGGTAGTACTGGCCCTTGGTTGGGGTGTCTGGGCCATGGTCATAAAGGTATACATGTAATTTTGGTTACATGTGTATCTACTATTACTTGTATTTTGTTTTATTGTCACAGCTTTAGTTGGACGTTGCTGCACTGACAGAGTTCTTTTAACCTTGGTGAGTGGGGATTAATTGGGGTGTAGCCTGTAGCCCAGAGGTGGGCAAACTATGTCTCTCCAGAAGTCCCGGACTAGCCCGCGGGAGGATGTTAAAATGAGGGCGTGGCCTAGTGCCATAAGTATCAGCATGCTAGGCACATCCCCAACCCTTTGAAGCATCAATGGCCCAATGGCTTAAACGTTTGCCCACTCCTGCTGTAGCCCATGGCTTAGGCTGTGCCAGTTGGTCCAAGACTCCTGAATGTTTGGTGTTGCTTTGTGCCAGTTGCTGCTGCAACTGCAGGCATAATGTGTTGGTAGGGTTTTATAAAGTATATATTTTAATAAAGCTGTGGCCAATTTTCTACCATAAGAAGCTGTGTTGTCGTTATTTGGTCAGTAGATGTGGGTGAGACAGCTAATAGTGGTGTGGTTGGGTTTTTGGTGCAATAATTCCAGTCTATCAGTGGCCAAGTAAAGTTACCATGCAAACAATTCCACCTGTACTACTAACACTTTTATGTCAGTACTGTAACATGACCAACCAATCAGATGTTTCTATTCATCCCTTTTGATGCAACAGTAAACGCTAACTGCTGATTCATTCATATGGATTAACTGAGCCAAAGTAAACAGAGCCATTAATAATTAGTGTATAACTCCATATTCCCTGTGGAAAGGAAGATTAACCTTCACTCTCCACAATGAATTAGTTGAAGCCAAAGCACAGTATTTATATTTTGAAATAAATAATTGTTATGGCTACAAAACACAAAGGTATATGGAGATACTCAGAAAACAGATGGGCTTCAGGTACTGTGGCCGTCTAGAGTCTATATCAAGAATATGAACATATCACGTTTATGTGGCAGGAACGCCGAGGATTTTTCTAAAAAAGAAACAAAGTCATTATAGTACCAGGAATGCACTACCCCTGCTATCTTGTTCAAGACTTCATGTAACATTATATATTGTTCTCAGGCTCAAATAATTCTTTTGCTGATGGCAAGATCTATTCAAAAGGAACAGTAACACCAAAAAAGAAATGAAATTCCCCAAATTCCTTTAGTTACTGTATCATCATCAGTATATGTTTACAGAAATTCTAAATGGTGTCTATAAGGTATGAAATAGAAATTTTACTATTGGGCTTCCTGGATATACTGTATATTACCCAAAGCTCCCCCCAAAAAAAATCTACAACATGGCTGTTATCAGTAAATATAAAAACAGACAGAAAGCAATAAAATTCATAAATTTAATTTCCACAATAACATTTTTAACAAGTGCTGTGTTTGAATATCTGTCATGCCAAGCCAAAGGGTAATTTTTATTTTCCGGTATTATGGATCCTTTAAATGACCTCAAGAGGCTGAAATTGGTTTCTATCAAAGTCCAGTGACTTATTTGCCAATCCACTCTTCATTCTTAAAAATCTGACCGGTTTGTATATGTTTACTTATTTTCCTTTTAAGGGCAGTGAGCCACAAGGCAATTTGCTTCTTTGCGGTCCTTTGCTGTTGAAAACCAGACCCAAACTTTCACTGACTTACCCAAAACTGCTTAAAAAATCCCCGGCTTAGGTGTTTTACCACACGAAAGGCTTGTGGCTGGATTTCTTGTGCAAGTCAATAGGCACTTTGTTGAGACATTTTGAGTATCGCTGCTCTAACAAGAAGAGGCAGGGTTTATTGTTATAACAGAGTATTCCTTCTCTGCCTATCTCTATTAGTAGATAACTGTTACATTCTTTGTTTGGTGGAATCAGGCCTAGTTATTTCTTTCCAAGCTATGGTAGTTTAACCATCATACATGTTGCAGGCTACGGCTGTACTGTAATTGGTGGAATATGCCTCATTCTCACCTCTATGTATAAAAATGTAGTTAAAACAAAGTAGTAGTATTTACCATAGAAAATAATGCAAGGAACAACCTTACTAAAAACTGCCATTTTTCACATAAATAATGTTTATTAATGCAGGACCTAGAAATGCTAGTGCAGGGTTCATCTATGGAGTGTTGTTGGCTAAAATGAAGCACTTATTTCTCTGCAGCCACAGGGTTGGAATCTAACTATTCCCTATTCACTATTTTTCCAAGAACTGACTAAAAAATTCTCCCATGGGGCAGTGTTTACTTCCCAGAATGCTTCCACATTTGCCTTGATTCATATATCGTTGTGTATTCCTTTATATTGTCTAAGGGCAGTACTTTTTTTTTTTACAGGAAGGTCCATAATTGTTATATACATTTCTTTCTTACCTTACAAGTTACTATGAAAACACATATTCTTTGAATTCTTACGCAGCACCGAAAAATTGTGTCGCATGGCAAAGTATACGGACTGGTGGGTAACATGTATAAAATCTGAGCACTGCCTTTATAATAGGAGTCTTGGCAATTTGTTTTACAGTGTTAGAAATGGTTTCATACCCCAAACATTTTATAATACAAACCCTGATAAAATGCTAGAAATGTATAGGACCATATGATCCTGCTGGGCCACAGATCCAGTAAATGCTTAGATAAACTATTTGGGGGGGAATTCACGATAGTGCAAAGTGAGGTGCAGAGTCTTTGCCTCACTTCGCACTGACTGATATGCGCTCGCTGATGTCATGCAAGCGGATATCAGCGAGCGCTTTAAAGGGATTCCAGTCTTGGCGAGACCAAAAGAGTCGCCTCGCCGAGACTGGAATCCCTTTAAAGCGCTCGCTGATGTCCGCGTGCAGGACATCAGCGAGCGCAGAACAGTCAGTGCAAAGTGAGGCGAAGACTCCACACCTCACTTCGCACTATTGTGAATTCCCCTCTTTGTTTTTGATCTGGGCGCCAATGAAAGAAAGGGAACCTGTTTATTATGGGAAATTAATTATGTAGATGCCAGTATTAAACATATTGAATTGAGGGGAGGAAAATTCCAGAGTTTTGGTTGGAAGCCAAAAAAAAAAAGTGTGATCCTTTTAATCTTCCCAGGGACCCCACTGACATCCTCAGTCTGATTTGCATTAAAGAAAGTATGACATCATATGTGCTGCCTCGCACCATTAAAAAAAATGCTACAGTGTCAAACTCTGGCACTGATTTGCTTACACTGAAGCAATGGGCTTCACAAGGTGTCAGACTCTCTTTGAGCAATCCATCCAGTGTTTATAATCAGAAGGGGGGATTTTCAGATATTTAGGATCTCTCCTGATTTTTTTTTTTGTACAAACTAAGGGAGAATCTACAGTATCTACAGGGGCAATAATTTATAGATGTACCCCATAGTAGCCAATCACCAGTCAACATTCTTTTGTATAAGAAAGCAAAAATAATAAAAAAACAACTTCTGATTGGCTGCTATAGGTTACTAGACCTCTGTAACAATTTCCCCTGGTGGTAAATTCCCCTGTAATCAGAATTACTCTCATTATATTACTCACACTATACATATGCATATAGGAAAAGAAGGACTGTTCTGCACAAAAGAGATTTGCCCTTAAATGTTATTGACTATTTTTTGGAAAGACAACCAGATATAGGCTACCTATATATGCAAAAAGATTTCATCCAGTTTAGACCAAAGTGTTCAGCAATCCTGGCTTTTATTCCAAGTGATCAACCAGTGATCCAATCAAATCAAAGTTGACTGTTTTACCCAAATAATCTGGTTGGTTGCAGACCCCTTTTTGGCACATGTGCGGAGTTTTTGACCAATCAACCACTGTTCTTCTGAAGACTGGCCAAGCATTGACATCATTCAGCAAGGGGGCCAAACAATCGGACTACATTTGTTTCAACATAAACTAAAAGTTCATAGACCAGATCGTTTGGACTCCTGTAGGAGATAATCCAAATGCTCAGCCATCTTTTAACGTATGGCTACTTTCACTGTACAATTCGGGTATCTTTACCTTCAGCATGCATACATTGTATGCAGAGATACTGTATACGAGTATTTGTTTGTGCATACAAGACAAGCTTTTTCAATACAAAGGGTGTACCTAGTAAAACATACTTCAACATATGACATCTTTAAGTGCAATTAAATAATAATAATAAAAAAAATCAGTTAGTCCCATAATATTCAGAAAAGCCCCCTGCACATTCTGGAAGCATGGACCTGATAATATGCACCAAACCATCCCACTTTAACCAGTCATATATATTGAATCGTCAATGATATCATCATGATATGGCTGCTACTGTACATTCAGTTAAAACCCTGCAAATACAGCGATATGAATGAATGATAAAAAGTGCAGAGGAATTTATCACACTCATCGTGTCACTTACACTTACATGTCCTATTTTGTAACAGAGCAGCTTGACACAGCCAGAGAGGATGTGGGACTACAAAAGGACCACAAAACCCATCTGGTATTTCCACTCTTGTAATTAAAAAAAAAATATACACAAAAGTACATTATTTTTGGTTCTCTCAGGTGAGATTTCTCAGACAAAAGTAGTCCATTGTTTTGTTGCAGGAGCTGGAAAAGGAGGCTCTCAGGAGCCTACTATATGGACCTTTTAATCAACTTTACTCCAGACCACAAGGCTGTTTCTGGGAAGAATCCTCCAGTGGGGACTGCATTTTTTTTTTCTCCAATTTCTCAAAAAATAAGATGACCAAACAGTGGCTTCCATATTGGGCTTGATAGCATCCTCCCATGGCATGGATTTAATATTCATTTTCACCTTCTTGCAGATAGAGTCTTACTGCAGTGGCCTAGCAGCTATTTAGGTAGTCCCGGACCACTGCTGACAGAGGATCTTTTGTATGTTTTATTGTTAGTTTGCAGTGTACGTTTGAGGGACTTATGGCACATTTTTTTGTTAGTTTAATTGCACAACCATTGCGTAGAAAAAATTCATTACAACTCAAACAAAACACATAATGCACAATATACAAAAAAAAAATTTCCACACACCATTAAGCAGCCATCATCCTACAGTCTGTCTTGCCCCACGCCAGGTAGGGTTAGGATGGCGGGGTGTAGTCTTATATTAGGAATGAACTCAATTTTTAAAATTACACGTAAAAAAAAAAAAACCAAACAAAAAAAAAACACAAAGTACCCAAAGATATGTAGAGCAAAATTTCCAGTGTCTGTGATAGGATGGTTTTTAGGGAAGGCAGTGTATGATGTGAATGAATGAACGGGGGGGAGGTCTGTAGTGTGTGTATGTCAATGTGCAGGAAACAATTAGACAGGATGCATATTCTAGCCTTGGGAATGTCTATGTGTGTTTTACAATGCAGCAATCAGGGTTGTAGTTTTAGATTGTGTTAATCAGTAAATTGTGTCCTAATACCAGTAAATTTAGTCTGTACGTGTGTGATTCTTTCATTTCTAGTGGTTGTTACAAAGGTCATAGTTTTGAAAATTTGTACAAAAAAAAGAACGCCATGTTACTTTGTTCACCGATTCTAGTGTCTTGTGTCATTTCTGTTGGGTCAGTGTTGTGTCACTGGTATTTCTGTAATCTTTATAGGTCTCAATGACCCTGCAGTTATGAGTCATATAAAAAGATAGATTGTATTTATATATATATATATATATATATATTTATATGAATAAATGAGACAAAGCTCTGATCATATAGTTGCTCCCACCAAAGTCTGGTATTTTCCCTCGTTTAGGGGGTGGGGTATGTGCATGAATTTAGCCATGTGTGTCCATATGTATGGTGTCTGGTACACCCTTTCACACATACCACTCTTTCTTGGAGATAAATGAGCCATCGTTTTGAGGCACCAAACTATCAGGAATGTCATCTGGATCATATTGGAATCCTAGAGTTCTCTCTTCATTATAACATCTGTCACGTTCTTCTACTGTAAAGTATGGACGCTTAGATTCATCATCATATTTAGGCCCAAGCTTGTGTCCATTTAGGCCATCATCATCCTCCTCCTCTTCGTAGCTGCTGCTTCCCACTGGGCCTGGCTTCTTCTCATCGTCGGAGTCCTCAGGATACTGAAGGCTCTGTGTCACTGGCGGGTGTTGAGCTACTCCAGCTTTGCTGTAGCCATTTCCATATACATGCTTCTTGGTGTTATAATCTCCTTTAAAGGTGTGATGCCTTTTTCGCAGTATCACAAACACCAATACTGACACTGCAAGCACAAGAACGACTCCTCCCACTGCGCCACCTACGATTGCAGTTGGAAATGCACTGGGCATGCTCTGGTCCGGGATCCCGGTAGTAGTCGGGGTGAAAGGGAATTCTGGGTAGGAAAAGACAAGGAGAGGGACAATGTCAGGTTTTGGCTACATGCTAAATTCCAAGAGCAGAGACGCAAACAGAGAGGGTGCAGTGATTTTCACTGCTGCTGCCTCCCACTTTAATTTAACCACAATATACCTATGTAAATTTCCTCTCAGCTATCATGTATTTATATATGTGACTGGGTGTATGTGTGAAACAGCTGAAACTTACCACTTTTTTTTTTTTTTTTATAAAACACATTTATGAACTGACTGTTGCATGTATAACTCAATAAGGACAAATGTATGGCTTCTGTGCTATTTACTTCAAACAGCTATGCTTGCGTCCTTGCTTTGGAGGAGAAGACAGGGTAGGAAAAAAGAGGAAAAAATATTGGACTGAGGGAAGGGAGGAAAGAGGAATTGAAAGTCTCCATTTGAGTTCCAAAGTCTACTGTGAAAGTAATGACATAAACCAATGGAAATGAGAATAAACCCCTCCTACCAGATAAAAGACGCTATATAAAGACCTTAGCCAATCACGCATATGAATCATCAGTCTCAAACCAATCAAAGGGCAAGCTAACTAGTTTTCAAGTCAACAGTCAACCATAGGCAGAATATACATAGCAGAGGGTATGTCAACAACCCTTCACAGATCACTAAGCAGTTTATTCACCCTGATTAACTTGACCAAGTCTAAGCCAATTATCAAATTCTCCCCCCAAGCCAGAAGAAGAAATGGTATATTATTCTGTAGGCCTCGGACTACTGTATGCGACTGAATACATACTAATTTTCACTAATGATCCCTGGTATAAAAATGTGAGACATATATAGTGTAAATGCTAGCAATAATGGAGGTTTCCTGTCTTACCATATTGATGTAGAATGTTGGTAAAATTAGCAGAAAATGAAGGAAGTTTAACAAATCTCAGTAACGTACAATATTGTATCCATTTCTGATAATGTATCAGTCACTTAGCATACATTTTCACAGCATATGTTTTTTATTTATTTTGAGAAAACTCAGGGGGTCATTCAGCATAGTGCAAAGTGACCTCCGGATCCTTCGCATCACTT
>WMED01004186.1:8163-21064 GCA_019650415.1 Pipa parva
AAAAAAAAAAAAAAAAAAAAAAAAAAAAAAAAAAAAAAGGCTTTGGGAAAAACGAACGATGATTTTTCCTATCACTAGAAAGTTTTATATTTAGTTCTTTAAAAAAATGTGTACATTTCAAAAAAAAAAAGTGTACAGATTTCACACCTACAGTCATTGAAGTAGGACAACCACTAAAAGTGCGTTAGCCCATTGTCTCACACTCTGTTTTGTAGCTGAGATGAAAAACTAGATTCCATTGTTTCCTGTGTGATAATCTACAATGGCATTTTGTTTTGCAGGTGTGTGTGTGTGTGTGTGTGTGTGTGTGTGTGTGTGTGTGTGTGTAAGGGGAGACGGCATTTTCATTACTCTGCCTAGGGTGCAAAAAAACGTAGGCCCAGCCCTGGGTGGTAAAATAATGTTTTATTGATTGTGACAGAACTGCACAGTTCATGGGTATTATGCATCCTTTCACTCAACACTCTTTTTGTCTTTATACATGAAAGCATATGTGTCAACTTCCCAGGGGCAAGCACTGTCTTTTCTGGTAGTGACATCACCCTCTCACTGCCCACTAGTATCTGATTGCTATGTGTCAGGATGTCATTATTGACATCACTGGGGCACTGCCAACATTTACATGATATGCTGGTGACATATTAACCACATACCAGCCATCAGGTAGAGAACTGGGGCTTCAGTACTCTTGAGGCAAGGACAGGAACCCAAAAACAGAACTGGCCCTGCAGAATGCAGGACACTTGGATATACATGAAAGGGATACTGTCATTTCGTTATCATGGTTTTCTTTCTGCCTTTAACTAATGTACAGCAGTGTGCAATGCAGTCATTGTGCCAATACAGGGATAGGGTTATAGATAAAAATTCAGTCTGATACAAAATCCCTCTCATTGAAAGGCTTACATTTTGGTTTTATTGAAGACTGATAAATTTACAGCAGGGATAGCTAGACAGACCTGAATTAATTTTAGTTGGAGAGTGGGAGAGATAAGAAAGGTTAGCTGAAGTAGAGGAAATTAAAACCAGTAACTCTATAATTCCTGGATCTATTATGCAATTGAAATTCCCATTGTAATATTTAAACTTATGAAAAACAGAAATCTAAATGGCGTTTTTAAAATCAATGGGTAATTATGTGATGAGGCCATGCTTTTAAGCCATATATTGGGTCCAGCTTATTTTGCCTAGAATGCATTATTTATTCCATAATGCTTATTTTGTCCAGGGAAAATGTAATACTCATTTAGTTAATTTACATGGACACCTACCTACTGCAGCGCAAAATACGCTTGTGTGAAAAGAAAAATCCGGCTGTGTGAATCACTATAGTACTTACCTTGTTCTGGACACACTAGCGTATGATGAGCATATGCTGCATCAGGAACACTGGCTGTTGCATTTTTGCTAGCGTATATATGCTGCGCACAAAGTGCGGCCATATAGGAGGAGCCGTGAATTCCAAGGGAGCGTTCACACTGTCGTTGGTAAGTACGATAGAAAAATACATTGTAGCGTATTTTTTTCTTTGCTTTTTTTTCACACAAGTGTATTATGCACTGCACATAATACACTTGTGTGAACCTAGCCTAGCCTAAAAGTCACGTCACATGACCACGCGTACCTGTAGGCTCGGGAGCTCAAAGCATATGCGCTTTAAGTCTCCCCAGCAACTAACGCTGACAGCTTCCCGAGTCAGTTACAGGGGAAACTGTCAGCATTACTGCCTGGGGAGACTCAAAGCACATATGCTTTGAGCCTACCCAGCCTAGAGGTGCACGATCGCGTGTATGCACGATCACGTCATGAAGCCGGCTTGTCAATCAAGTAAGCTGGCTTCATAGTACAGCCTCTCAGCCAGACTCACCGTGGGATACCTTTTTAAAAGGTAAGTATTTTTTAATACATTTAAATGACAAAGTTGTTTAGTCTAGCATGCTATGCTAAACTAAACAATGTTTATGCTGACGGGTGCACTTTAAGGAGTTAAACTGGCCAGTTAACTGCCCTGTCAATTGTCTGAAGCTCTTTGTTTGTTTATTGTTTTTAGCACAGTTGTCTTTAAATGTTGGGAAAACAGTGAGAGAGTGTTTTCATTTATTCCTTTGAATAGCTTGGCAGCTTTTAGCAACAACTCAAAATAACTTGCCCTGCCTTTTCCCACACAAAACCCTGTGCATACTAAAAACAGAGGATTAACCTGTGCAAGTGACAAAAGAATTGTAACAGTAAAGGAGAAGGTATTGTTACCTTAGCAAGAAATGACTTTTGCATTGTAGAAAATGTAATAAAGAACATGAATATTTAAGCCCTTTGGTGGTTATGAATAGCACAGTCTGTTTAGATTTGTGCAGCATAATCACTAGTGCCTTAAACTAAAGTATGCTGATTAGCGCCGAATAAATGCTTTTACTTTAATTGTGAGAAGTTGGAGACCTTTTTTGTGCTGCAAAATGCAAAACAAAGAACCATTAATATTATTTTATTAAAAGAACAAATAACAGAAAGATATAGACCCATAGCCTGACTTAGGGCACTGTCACAAAATGTTTTGAGATTAGTTTCAAAACGCATACAACATACAAAGAAAACGAGCCCCGCTGTATGCAGTGGTGACCTCGACAAAATTCTTTGCCTTTTTCCATAGGCATTATAACACAAAAAGACTAGTTACAGGTGTTTTGTTGCGGTTTACTGTTTACGGAGGGTTTTTTTGTCACCTTTAATATACCGTAAATACAAAAATTCTCATTAGAAAAAAAAAAGTGTTTCTGTTGCCATGATACTGAATTGGAAAACAGGGTTCAATTACTTTCCAGTTGTGAACTAGTAATGTTATCCCCCTATACCTGAAGGCACTAGTAATTTGTAATATTAGCCTGTGCAGTAGTGAGTAACTGAGATCTAAATTTAAATGAAGCCACAGAAGCATTTGCAGAAACCTTTTTGCCAAACCATAAAGTCAATTTCTTTTTAATGGTCAATGGCATACATTCACAAGTTTGGGCCCCAGTACATAAATGCCAGTGGGCCCCTATGATGACATAGTTTTGCAGGAAATTACACTTTTCTAGCAGCTGGGACATTCTTTTCCCTTGGCATGGTATCAGCTGCCTCCCCTTCCTCTATGATGTATATATACCCCCATATTGAACAGGCATGTAACAGTAAATAAGTTTCTCAACTACATATTCAGACGAATATCCTCAAATATTATATGACCCACGCTTTTATGTTTAAAATTTATTAAAATTTAACTGAGCAACATAACTTTTTGGTTTGTAAGATTTATGCATCTGTTAATAAATCCTGCTCTTGTTTTAAGTTTGAAGGCTCTAACTTATTTGCATCTTATCAAACCTGCTAAATCTGCAGGGGGTTGAATACTACTTGTAGGTACTGTGTATATATATATATATATATATATGTATGTGTGTGTGTGTGTGTATATATATATATATATATATATATATATGTGTATGTATGTGTGTGTGTGTATTTATTTTTAGCTATTATACCTACTTGGTAATCATTGTTGCTAAAACAGGTTTTTTCATCTAGTTTCAGCTGTTGCTAGTGCCATTGCATTATGCAAGATTACTTTAGTTTATGGTTGTAAAATTGTGCTATAACTTGTTCATAAAGACTATAATTCCCTTGATGCTGTGTCATTTTCAAGACGAATACTGTGGCAGACAACAAACAAAACAAAACAAAAAAAAAAAACAATGGTACTCATTGGTTCTATTGTAGTTCTTTTGTTTCACAAAAAATAATTTGCTGCAGAGTTATCATGTCTCAGAAACTGCTGGAATTTAATACCTACATTTTCCCTAATGCAATGGAAAGTATTCAGTTATAGCAGGAAATGTATCACCATCATATCATGCAGCCTGGCTTCCAAAAAGGGAACTGGTCCCTGGACCAGGAAAGGTTGGGGACCACTGAGATATTGTATATGACAAAGGCAGTTGAAAATTGAATCCTTAGTATATACCTTTTGTCTGTCATTTTAATGCAGAAAATTCTTCTCTGCCATGAAATAATGTTTCTGAATATACATGAATATGGCTGGTTCACTACTGACAATGATACAAACCAACTCAACAAGGATGTAGTGGCATTTGTGTGACATCAGCCAAAACAGATGATTATTTTACATGTTTTTATATCTGAAGCCCTGTGCTGACTAGCTCTCCAGACTGTACTGGTTAAGGGGGTTATTAACTAAAGGGAGAATTCGACTGCTGAAGTGAATTCCCATCTCTTCTGGTAGCTACGCCCTGATTATCTATTCTATTCTAGGATTCCCGTAGTAAAGTCACAACCGCAACAATTTTCCTATAGTAAAATTGCAACCGCATCCGTATTTTCATAGTGAAGTCGTAACTGCGTCAGTAGCAGTCTACTGTATAGTATGCAACTGTCGTTAGCTGGCGAATTCTCCACATCGCAGAGTTTGCTGAATTTATCGTAGAGTGGCGAATTTACACCTTTCCGAGACATTTAGGGTTTTAGTAAATAAACCTCTAAATATTGGTTTCATACCAGGGTATATGGGGGCTGCTTCGTTCAGTTCTAAAGGGAGCCTGTATATCAGTCCTATAATGAGACAGACCTGGTATGTGTTGTTAAAGAAAGTCAAGAAAAGGTTTCTCTGTGGCAAGTTTTTTTTGTTTGTTTTTTTAGAACTAAAGTAGATTTCAGCAGTAATCTGTTTTACTAATTAGTTAGATATTAAATGCCAGTACAAAATAAAAAAAAAAAAGTATTAAAAATTGTATTTCTTTTCTACCCCTCTTCCTGAGGAAATCTTGTTTTATCCCCTGTAGCCAGTAGCACTGTGAAGAGTAGTCAATAGAAATGTGCATTTTTCAAATGCTTGTGTCATGCACAACATACAACTGTTCCTCACATTTTGTAATTTTCATCTAGAATTCTCGCAATACCATGTGACTGTGACTCTCCAAGAGGTGACCATTAGCCTTAAGAAAAAAAAAAACAGTCCAATCTAGATTGGCTTGGCAGTTATTCCTACATACTACCAATAAAATTGTTGTCTTTGAAGTTAAATTCCTGATTTGTATAATTTTGAGTCTGTTTCTCTGTCTTGTCGGGCAACTATCTTTTTATAAGTAAACAAACCATCATTTAAACCTATTGCTTACTATGTAGATATTCATGACATGCCCCAGAAAGCACAATTTGGCTGCAGACAGAGACAGAACAAACCAAAAAAATCAGGAATATAACATAAAAAAATGAACGTTTATAAGTACTATATAGGAATAACTGTCATGGTAATCCAAATAGTAATCTTCCATTTCTGGTCACACTCGAGCGCAAAAAGTCAAATAGCTCTTTAGTCCCAAATATACTCGCATTCTTCTTTAAAGCAGATTTATGGTCACCTAAGCATTTGAATAATCACCATTACGTTTTAAAAATACATTTTATTTGTTATTTTTTTCATAAATATTTATGTATTTTCCTTAAGCCACTGGATAGACAATACTGTTAATGTTATGGAATAGGTTTGATAAAAGTGTATGTTAAATATAGAAGGTATATATATCGAGAACAAGCAATGTTATACAACAAGTTTCTGGTGAGTAATCGGCTGATTATATAGACCATCTCTGGAATGAAGATCATGCCTTGTTGGAATTAACAGGAGTGGCCAAAGCCATTCATGTTAGATACCAGATGTGCTCCCCCATTAACCATTCAGACAGATTGAGGGCCTTATTGACTTAAGGCCAAATTGTTGCATACTGCTCTGAATTCGCATTTGATCACCACTTCCCCATATTCACTTATTGATCATACTCTGCAATGTGGCAAACACACATGTAATTTGAACTACTACAAAAGTCTCTATCTTCTGGAGCACTTTCCATCACTTTGCATGCATGAGTACTTTGACTATTGACCAATTGTCGGAGTCTGTCACAGTCGCGAATTTGACAGGATATGGTGCTCCGAACTGACCTGTTTGGCTTCGCCACATCAGAGTGGCAAATTAGGGGGTTGATGGCAGGGCTCTGGTGTGGCAAAAGGTGACTATTCATTAAAAAGTATCAATGGCGGCTGCAACTAAATTAGTCTACTACTTAACATTTATTAGGGACAAGGTAACATAGAAATAGATGCATTATTCACTTATGTGATATAGTGAGGATGATGCCACTGCACTTCACTTGAGGAATTCACATTACATGAGTTTGGATCCTACTTCTACTTGACTGACTTCACCACACTATGCGTGCAACTGCGTTCATAGCAGTCCGCCTGTTCGACAAATCTATCTGCAGCTTCATCAATAAGGTGAAGTGAATTTGTGACTATTTTGGTGATGCAACCCAAATTGGAGCAAAGTGAATTCATCCTTTAGTCAATAGGCCCTGAGTGCTCATTTTAAGTGCATGAGAAACTTATTCCTATTGGGGGAAGCAGGGCACTGTTTGTCAGACATGTACCCCTGTCTACTGTTCCAATTTGGCACTGTAGACAGGAGTATGTCATTTAGGCTTTCTGAATTAAAGATGGACTTATGTACCCTAAACATAACTGATATGCTGAATATACAGGGTCTACCAGCCTAACCTGTATTATTATGAAGCAGCAAGTAAGTACATTTGGGCTATTGTGCTGTTTTATAGAACAGCTGTTGCTAGTTCCAAATGACCACCATTTTGGATACTCATTAATATTCTAATGAACCTGAATACATAATCACACATATTATGTGACTAGTTGTGCAGTGTCACATGGTACATTAATTAATACAGTAAGTATTAATGAGGCATATACTTGAAGGGTCAGAATGAGCTAAGATAGAGCTGATTGTATTCATCGCTATGCTGTCATTCTGCTCCAGAGGCAGGGCAAGATAATACTAATAATGCTGAATACAATCAGCGCTATCTTAGCTCGTTGTAACATGCCGGAACAAGCAGAGTAGTTGTCTGACTCTTCTTTCTTTTCCGGCGTGTCTGATTGAGCTAAGATAGCGCTGATTTCATTAATCGCTATCAATATTAGATTACCCCGCCACTGGATGCTGTCACTCTGCTCCAGAGGCAGGGCAAGCTAATACTTTTAACGCTGAATACAATCAGCGCCATCTTACCTCATTCTAACATGCCGGTACAGTAACCAGAGCTGGAGGCAGAGGAGGCTAACCTGTGACAGCGCGTGTCACCCAAAAAGACCAGGTGTGTCAGTGATGACACGCGTGTCATAGGTTAGCCATCACGGGCCAAGACAAAAGCTTTCTCAGTATAGAGGGTGGAAATAAAATGCTACAAAATCTGCCATGTCCTTGTGAAATAATGTATACTGAAACCAGATAAAATAATCAAGTAGGTGGCTTGGAAGGGAAAGATTGTGGGTTTATTGTGTTGCTGGCATATAGGTTAATCAGTGATGGCTAACCTATGACACACCGTGGAGTTTTTGCTGACATGCGTCAGTCACTGTGCTGTTCGTGTTGCTCCCATAGCAAATCCTCGACCGCGACAATTTCCCATAGCAAAAATCTGTGACCACGACAATTTCCTATAGCAGTACTGTGACAGTTTTTCCCATGTTAAAACTGCAACAATTTATCATTGTAATTCCACAGCAATTTTCCATTATACAACCGCAGCAATTTTCCTGTAATAAAGTCACAACTGCATCAGAATTTTAACACGTGGAGCTCAAAAGGTTAGCTGTCACTGGGCTAAAATGAACAAAAATGATTTATTCAAATTAGGAGGAACTACAGTAGCAACAGCAGTCTGTATGCTCCGAGTTCCCTGGTTGCTATGTAAAAGCTTGAGGAAACAGGACAGTATTCATTTTATTTATACTACTGGATTTGAAGTGTATTTTATTTTCACACTGTAGCTTGTTAAGACCATGTCATTGTCACTTCTTGATATAAACTTTTTGAGACCTAAAATAGTATAGTCAGGCTGACATGAAAGAGTCTGGTGAGTTGAAATCCTCCCTTTAGCTGCAGATTTTTGGCATTGCAAGAAATATGGATTTAACCTGCTTTATTTCCATATTTGTCTATGATGCTCTATTTTATTTGAGGTTGTGCTAGACAACAGATGGAGAAATGCTGGCCATATTTAAATTCTGTGGTCTCCAGGAGACATTTTCAAATAAAAGAAGATGAAAACCATTTAGCAGTTTAACCAATTAACACAGACCTGTAATCTAGGTAGAAGGGGCTTAAATAGATAATTAGTGTGAGGGTAAAAAGTCATGAGCACTCATCCTATAAGAACCTTAGAGGGGATTTACATCCCCCACATTCCATATGTTTTAGCAGCCTCATCATATTTTCTGCATTATTTTGTGTTTTTTCCCCAGTGCTTAAATATATCAGACTTGTACTTAAAACTGCAAAGAAACTTTTTTTTTTTTTTTTTTTTTTCCGTTATGTATGTTTCCAGGTGCGTGTCTGGACTATCAGGATCCATGTTAGAATGGTACAGTTCAGTTGCCTGCACCAGTTATATATCACCCCCAAAAAGCTAAAACAGACTGACCACTAACGAAGATGTCACACCCCAGAAGCAGGGTTTTTTCATTTGATATGGGACTGCCCAGTTATCTCTGACTTGTGGGCCCAAGTAGTGGAAATACTAAGGGGGGAATTCAGCATTCAGCGAAGTGAGCTCCAAAGCGTTAGGCTCACTTCGCAAATGGTATTATGCGCATGCTGATGTCCTGCGCGTGGAGTAGTAACAGTGTGAATGCTCCCTCTGTGTTCACAGCTATTCCTATCTGGTCGCATTTTGTGCACGGCATATCATATGCTAGCCAAAATGAGACACACAGCATTCTGGACGCGGCGTATGCGTGTCATACGCTAGTCTGTCCGGAATTAGGTGAGTATCATAGACTTTCATTGAGCCGTATTTTTTTTTCCCAGAACCTAGCCTAACTGTGCAGTGTCAACATTTCTCTATGCCACCTGATTAACACTGTACCCTAGCTTTGTACTAAATAGAAACTTCTCTGTCTCCGACTATGGCATTTAGTGATGTCTGTTAATATCAATGAGCTTATTTACAAATGTTTATATAATGTTCACTGCATATCCATAGATGCATTCAGGTGAAAAAATAGATTTGTCCAGTTAAACTTCTTGTATCTGTGCAAACTCATAACCCAGTTTGAGTCAGATGATTGAACAGAACCAGGCTACTCTGGAGAAAGTCCCTGTTCACTCTAAGGGGGTTATTCACTAAGGTGCAAATTTGACTGTCAAATTCCCATAAAAAAGGCGGAACAATTTCCCCATAATAAAGCCGTGACAATTTCCCCATAATAAAGCCGCGACAATTTTCCCATAATAAAGCCGCGACAATTTTCCCATAATAAAGTCGCGACTGCGACAATATTCTCATTATAAAAACACTACTGCGACAGCTGCAGCCTATTGCGACTGTCTTTAGCTGGCGAACTCGCACCTATACGCAGCAATTCAGGCTTTAGTGAATAACCCCTTGGATCTCAATTTATGTTGAGCTTTTGACTAGGCCACACTAGCCTTTCCAAACCTAATGACTATTGGGTGAAATTTCTCAGATATCTTAGTGCCTTTTCTGGGAATATAAAAATATATTTTAAACAGTGTGTGCTTGACATGCTGAGATTAACCTGATAAAACACTGGCAGCAGTGATTTTGTTATTTAATTGCAGCATGTCATGCAAGTGTGACTATCCACGCCCACAATTTTCATGCATATAGTTTTATACAATTTTCATACATTCATATGAGCAGCATTTTCTATACTGCAATGGGAGCAGTATAGTAAGGGATGGGGGCCAGCATAGCACTAAGGGAAGGGGATTGGGGGCAGCACAATATGGGATGGTGGGAAGTGGGGCCAACACTTTAAAGATGTGCTATTGCTTGAGTCGCACTGCCTTTTTCCTCAACTTGTGAGGTATAACATATGGTGGGTACTGCTGCGCTCTAGGGCTCTTTATGAGAGTACTTTTGTCCTGCATGGAACAATATGGGGGTGGGGGAATGCAGGTAGGGGGCACATTTTGTCATTTTCATCTAGGGTACCATTGAACCTTTTCCTGTGTACTGTGTAAATTATGGGAACAAGTGTCTGAAAGATCTAGCACCCTAAATACTTTTGGGATTGACCCCATATCCATTTATATTCATTAGCCCAAACTCAAAGAATTATTTCTCACTAAACCAATGATGCTTAACCTACGGTCCGCAGGCCACATCCAGCCCGCGACGCGGTGCTGTCCGTCCTGTGAACCGAATTCTGGAATCCGAAATGTTGTGTATAAGTGTGAATTCGCCAGCTAAAGACAGTTGCAATAGACTGTTACTGTCACAGTCTCATCTTTATAATGAGAAGATTGTCGCATTCGTAACTTTACTATGGAAAATTGTTGCAGCTGTTACTTTAAAATTTCTTGCCATCGAGATTTAAAAGTCGCGACTTTGAAGCAGCCCGTGACATGAGTGTCGCAATTTTATATGGCCCCCAGGCCAAAAAAGGTTGGGCATCACTGCACTAAACAGCCATCCAAAAGTCTCTGAGGGTTATTCACTAAAGTCTGAATTGTTACGGATAGGTGAGGTGCGAGTTCGCCAGATAAAGGCAGTCGCAATAGACTGCTACTGTCGCAGTCGCGTCTTTATAATGAGAATATTGTCGCAGTCACAACTTTTTAATGGGAAAATTGTCGCAATCTGAACTTTAAACAATTGTCGTGACTTTACAATGGGGAAATTGTCACGTATTTGCTATAGGAATCCGCTGTTTGAGAATTCGACAGTTGAATATGCACCTTAGTGAATGACCCCCATGTCCTCAGTGAACCATGAACGAATAACATATACGTATATTACTTGATGGTTAAAAAACTGTAAATCCTAGTCTCTTTGGAACCTACTACATAGCAGCAAAACATATACAGTAGTGAAAAATAACAAACAAAGAAAAAAACTACCGGGGTGACCCAAAAATCCAAGTCAGATGATGAAAACAAGTAACATTTTCATTAACGTTTTTATTCATTTATTTTTTAGTCCGTTTACATCCTAAATTAAAAACAAGTGAAGTACCGGTATAAAGGGCATGGAAAGTCTTAGATTGTTTTCTTGATCTTTCATAATTAAATCCAAACCAAACATTTTTGTAGTTCATTGCTATTATTTTCTTATTTTTATTTTTTCCTGATTACTATCATTACTATTACGCCTTGCATAGAATCCCTACCTTAGTTCATTGGTGTTTTTGTAATATTTCAAGATTGATACGTTGCTTTAACCTGCCCTGTGGAATAAAATCAAGCTGATCAGATACTGTGATTTATAGCCTATAAAAAGATGTTTTGTGTGTCCAGAACACTAGAGGTGGGAGGAGCATAAATCAGTTATATAAGCTCCTAGTATAAAGAATGTGAGGCACTTTGCAGTGCATATCCTGAGAACCATGATTCAAAGAGATGGAATGTTATGTTCATTTAAAAATCCACATTGAGCCCTACAAAACAATTGGATATTTTGTCCAGTGTTTAGTTTTCCTTTAAAATATAATTTGTAAAAATATACACAACTTTTCCGTCTATTTGCTACACCTGTACAACTGTACTGTTTCAACAGCTATGGAAGATATAAACCATTTGTGGAGGGGATTGTGGTGGGTTCCTGTGAGGACTGTCTGTATAGTGAGATAGTCTGTTAATTATTTTACTGAATTCCTCATACAATACCAAGGTGGGAATTCACCATTGTGCGAAGTGAGCTCCGAATCCTTCGGCTCACTTCGCACAGACTGTTATGCGCTTGCTGATGTCCTACACGCGGACATCAGCGAACGCTGTAAAGGGATTCCAGTCTCGGCGAGACCACTCAAGTCGCCGCGCCTTGGAATCCCTTTAAAGCGCTCTCTGATGTCCGCGTGCAGAACATCAGTGAGCGCATAACAGTCTGTGCGAAGTGAGCCGAAGGATTCGGACCTCACTTCGAACAATGGTGAATTCCCCCAAGTCTGTGGTTTGTTCAAGTTGAATGAGCTTAAAATGGTTCCTAAAAGTGTAATGCATCTGCCAATGACTTTCTCCATGGAAATGTAGGCGAGAATAAGAGTAACCACACATTTTCTATCCCCCAAACATCTTTTATTTCTTAGCACTACTGGAAAACCACACCCTTTCTGATCTTGGCATTATAAAAAGTATATTCCTCTGGATCCTAATTCATACTTGCCTTTGTCTTGCATATCTTATTACTGCTATTATACATATTTGTGTACTGTCCAGTAATTAGACTCCTTTTATAATTTTATCAGCTCACACCCTGCAGTCTTCATTTCATAAGTATGCTAGAAATGCTGCCGTACAAATTTATAGTCTGCATGACTGTGTGCCTTAAGGCTGGGTTCACAAAAGCGTATGATGTGCTGCGCATAATACACTTGGGTAAAGAAAAATACGCTGAGTGTATTTTTCAATTGTACTTACCAGCGACGGTGTGAATGCTCCCTCGGCGTTCACGTCACTTCCTGTGTGTCGCATTTTGGGCGAGGCGTATATAAGTACCTTTGCGCGCACTTGCACATATTGGATATTGATGTGCTCAGGAGAACTTGCTCTTTCAGATTTACCATGGTTTGTGGGATTTTCTGTAGATGTTTGAAAGAAATTCAGTGCTGAACAGCAAGTTTCATGGGAGCATGTGGTCACAAATCTGCATCCTCAAGTACCAGCTTGGCATGCCTAGATAGCTGAATATGTCTACTTTTAGTTACCATATAGTTTGATTGGGGGGGGGATGTTATTTTTCATGAAAAACTGCAAGGTATGCATAGTAGGTTGTTTTTTTGTTTTTTTTCTAAAATATTGTAATGTACTTGTTTC
>WMED01004187.1:0-21060 GCA_019650415.1 Pipa parva
ACTGTGACAGTAGCAGTCTTTATCTGGCGAATTCGCACCAATTCGGACTTTAGTGAATAATCCCCTGAATGTCTTGTCTAAGATCTTCGTAGAGCAACAAATCAGCCAGGGAAATGTTGCTATCTTATAGAACTGCTGGTGCTACCATGTCGGATCCTGATTTATATGCTAATGGACGTTGACACATCTTCACACATATTGTTTGACTGGTTGGGGAACATCACGTGGTACTGTAACCTGTGAATATCAAATAATCACTGCCATATAGGCTACATGGTCAAATGAGTATTATTAGGAGACTTTAGTCACTAATTATTTCAGATCAAGTGATTGTAGCTTTGTAGAAATATATATAACTCTGGTAGGCATTTAAAGTCCTTCCAAGGTCACTGGGATTAGTGCCAGGTTACTAGCAGAGAGGTGATGGCAGAAGTGCCCATTCCTGATAAGATGGTGTGGACTGAGAGTTAATTGTTCATTTGACTGAGTGTTTCATAGGAGATGGTCTTTGACAAGGGTGTGGATTCTGTCAGGGAAGTTATATTACAACGTGCTTCTTGTTAAATTAAATACTTCTAGTTATTGCTCCCATTATTGCTCCCAAAGGAGAGGGTGTATTGTGCACTGTAATTCATTTCTCAATAGAAAAAGGGTCAGACTCAAAACACTTGGGGCCCAGCTATCTGCTCTAAATAACAAATTCCAATTAAATGTTTCATTTTCCAAAATTAATATTTGCTTACTTTTCTTAGTCTTCTGTCTTTAATCATTAGTTTTTAGAATATATTTTTCCCATTTTCAGGAGGTAACAAAGTTTATCTCTGGCAGGTGGTCTGCAGTTTGCCATTAGTACAGTAGCACCAATCCAAAGTACATTTGGGAAAGGTGATTTGTGCTTCTTGTTATACAGGATTGCTTTAGACAGGAGAGATCTGGTTTAATAAGCCTCTTTGAAGATATGAATTTATCTGTCTCATATGTGCTTGGTTTTTAAGAAAATCCAGACTATTCATAATAAACTCAGTAATGTTATAATGTAATATTTTACTTTGATTTTTATATCAACATTTAACCATGTATTCGTTTTTGTAGGGTATAAGTCTGGTCCAGTCCATAGTCAACATGGTGGCCCTGTCCTTGAAGATCTGTGTCCGGCACTGCAATGTGGTTAAAACTATGCAGTTTGAGCCATCTACTGCAGTGTATGATGCTTGCCGAATTATCCGTGAGAGGGTGCCTGAGGCACAGACGGGTCAAGGTATTATGATCTTATTCTTTATCAACTGCATAATGTGTCATTCTGTATTTCTCTGACAATAGTGAGGACTATTTATTACCAGTAGTCAATATAAAATAGTTGTTAATAGATTCTGATTGATTCTTTCACACAAGCCTTGGGGACATTTGCAAAGTTGAAACAGTTCTAAAATGTGTCTAAATTTGTAATTTAACATATGGCGACCTCTAAAAATGCTTGTTTAACCTATCTGGGCTGTTGCATACATGCCACATTAGGAATCTGTGGGCCAGCATATATATTGCTTGGTACATCCTTCAGGTTCCTAAGTGAAGGTATAGAGTTGTAGCTGATTGTGGTATTTTGCACCATTTATGATTACCATTAGATATAAGTCCCTGTTGATGTTACATCTCTTGTAGAGTAACAAAATACACCCAGGATAAAACACTGTAATAGAGCAGCCGCCCATGTTGCAGCAATGATGTAATAATTTAGATACATTGTTTTTACACACTTTTACCACATTGCAAAAAAAAATTATAAAGGACAGTCCGACTTTAATATGTCACAGTAACATTTTGCTTCACATTCTGCAAAATAATGTAACTACTTTGTCAACTTTTGCATAAAGTACTGTATTAAAATTAATTATATCACTTTTTGTAATACTTGTTTTATCAAAGGGGCTAACCCCCCTTCATTATGACCAAGGTTCATAATACATGTATATGAATGCAGAAGTAATCTTTGATAGTTTTACGTTCTTAGCTGTTATGCAAAATTAGTGTAATTTGTCATCCATTTTACACCATTTAGTCCTGCCTGTTTGACCCTGCAAGGTCCATTTACTTGCATCTGATTGGATTATGTATGCTGACTGTTCAGTCTCAACACAGTTCAAAACAAACTGTGAAATGGAAATGTTACAGTAATGTCAGGTGCAAACTTGGCATCATTTATTTATTTTATGCATATTTATTTAGTTGGTATTGTGCTCCTTTAATGTATTGCAGTATATTGGAGTAGTCCTATTTACAGGAAAAATGTCATATTAGCTACACAGACTTTGTTACATAATCTTACATCCACTGTGTTTTTTTCTTAGTTACTCTCTATTACATTATAAAAAAAAAGAGATATGTTTAAAGCCTGTGGATGTATAGAAATGGTGCTAACTTGTTTAAGTACTAAACTCTTGGTGAGGTCAGAAGGTGATTTCTGGCAGTCATTGATAATACATAAGTAAGCTGATTTTCTTTATTAGACTGGCTTAAGCATTCTAATGTTTGCCACTAATGCAGCTGCTTTACAAATCTTTCCAGTTCACAAAAGAACTGTCCAGCCTATAGTATAGTTTTGTTTCTAATGAATATACAGTAAATGTATTTTTTATATAATATACACAAAGCACAGCAGGAAACGCCAAATACCCCATTATACTATATCTTGTAACAGTGTTCAATATGTGGGGATTATGTTTATAAATAAGAATTTTGAGAACTCTCTTGCTGTACTTAACAGGGAAACCTTTTACCCAGGGTAATGAAAAAGATGAATTTAGTTTTATTTGATTGCTAGTAAGTTTTCATAAGATTCCCTCTTTGTCACAGTAAATCTCTTCTGCACAACTGGAGCTCTGTATAAAACAATGCTGTGTTGTACTATACTAAACAGCTGGTCACAGACCCTTGCCCCTGTGCGTAGTCTTAACACCCCCTCCTCTCTTTTCACAGCTATGGACTTTGGACTGTTCTTATCAGATGAAGACCCCAGAAAAGGAATTTGGCTGGAAGCTGGCAGGACCCTTGACTATTACATGTTAAGGAATGGGGTATGAAATCTTCAGCCAACAGGAAAAGTTATACAATTTGAAATGTACTAATCTTAGTAAATACTTATTATACAAAAAGCAACATTCAATAAAATAACATGTGGGCCTCTGCTTGAAACTAAATGAGCAAAACTTTCCAGCAATTGTCCTCAGGATCTGCTGCCAAGCATCTAATTATGATTAGCATTTTTTGAAGAAACAATAAGACTAAGTACAGGCAACATTTAAAGGAAAAAAATTATTAGATGCGCTTTTATGTCTATTGTCACTGTTAAATGCTTTTTGAAGTGCTTTTATTTATTTACACCCTTTTTGCATTAACAATCAGTTTCTGAAAAACTTTCACTTTCCGCAGCTCTGACTAAACTGATTAGATATAGAGGAAGTAGATGACAAAGAAGAGGCTTCTGTAATAAAAAGGGTTTAAATTAAAACACACTGAAAATTAGTAATTTATATTAAATAAATACATTTTCAGTGATAATAAAGCAATGCACCATTGCTTGGCTGACAATTATTTATGCATCCTTTTGCATTTATTTGAAAGAGTTAATGGTAACATTTACATCTGTAAAGGTTTCTATAAGTTATACTTCCATGTCAAGACTAACTGTATGTTGGGAAATCCATTTACTAGTACATTGCTCACTTACCCCTTCGGATAAGCTAGTTTTACCAATGTGTTCACATTTTTCAAAACAGACTTCAAAATTCAGAAGGGAATTCAGTGTTTCGGTGTAAAGGATTTATACAAAACATATACAGTGCACTAATATTTGGATTGTATCCATTCCAAGTGAGAAATATCATAATAGCTTGAATCTGGCCCTAGGGTGAAATGACTATATTGTATGCAACTTGGATGCACACATGAATGGTGAAATTGCTCTCATCTAGTTGTTCACACAGCTGAAACAATTCTGTCCATGTGATGAATAATTACACTCGTTGCAAACTGTTATCAAAGCCTGATTTTATTTTTTTTCAACTTGTAAAAGAAGTATTGATTAAAAGGACAACGGACAAAAAAATATTTCCCATATGTCTTTATACCTACTATATATTTTTACTTGCAACATTTTTTAAATTCGCTTTTCTGGACAATTCATGAATATGTATTGTCTAAAGTTCTATTGACTGCAGTGGAACTAGGAAGGAGGACTGTTAATGCCTATGGATAAGAGATGAAAGCAGGCAGGCAAGAAAAAAATGTAAAAGTAAAAGAGGATTCTACTATTTCAGCAGTACACTGGGGTTTATGGAAAAAGGAACGAGAAGGAGTTTGAGTTGTTTAATGATAAAATGTATAAAACAAATTGTATTTTTTTTTTTGGGGGGGTGTTATTGTTCCTTTAAGTATAGTCATTGTTTTGCAGCCCACATGCCAGAATGGTTTTCCATGTTTTGTCAAAAATTACAGAGTTGCCATGAACTTTTAGGGGGTTATTCACTAAAGTCCGAATTGTTGCATATAGGTGCGAATTCGCCAGATAAAGACAGTTGCAATAGGCTGCTACTGTTGCAGTCGCATCTTTATAATGAGAATATTGTCGCAGTCGTGACTTTATTAGGGGAAAATTGTCGCAATCTTAACATTAAAAAATTGTCACGACTTTACAATGGGGAAATTGTTGCGGATTTGCTATGGGAATCCGCTGTTTGTGAATTCAACAGTCGAATTCGCACCTTAGTGAATAATCCTCTTAAAGTGCACCTGTCACCTCAAAACTAATACTAATTTAGGTCATGCTAATTAAATAAACATTTTTGTAAATATATATGTTTTTTTTTTTTTTTTTAAATGTATCTTTAAACAGCATTTCTCTCTGTCATCTTCCCTATCAGAATGCCTTTTCATTCACGAGTGTTGGGTGGGAGGGGCGAAATGATGATTAACATTATAGCTCCTTCAATCAGATCCCTTAAATCACAATCTAGCAGGGATCTGATTGGAGGAGCTATAATGTTAATCATCATTTTGCCCCGCCCACCTGACTTGGGAATTAGAAGGCAAGCTGACAGGGAAGATTACAGAGAGAAACGCTGTATAAAGGTACATTTTTTAAAATACATATATATTTACAAAACATTTATTTCATTAGTACAACCTAAATTAGTATTAGTTTTTGAGGTGAAAGGTACACTTTAAACTTCAAAGATTTTTTTGTTTGGGCCAATACAGTACTTCACAAGGTGTTTTGTTACCATGGTATGAACTGCTGTCCATATGTGTTTACTTTAAAGAAGAACTAAAGCTTGTTTTCTCTGGGGGTGATGCTTAAGGGACAAGGAGGGAGATACTTACCAATATTTGTGTTACCTTGGGTTACTAATTCTAACTGCTGTTGTGACTTACAGGATGTCCTCGAATACAAAAAAAAGCAGCGGCCCCAGAAAATAAGAATGTTAGATGGAGCAGCTAAGATGATCATGGTAGATGATTCTAAAACTGTTGGGGAACTTTTGGTAACAATCTGCAGCAGAATTGGTAAGAAGTTTTAGTAGTAGTAGTAGCAGTAGTAGTAGTAGTAAAAAAGTTAATTATATGTTAACTTTGGAGTTGCAAGATATTTGTTACATATCTATTGTCTGCTGCTATTTTGTCTTTTAGTATTGCTTGTTTTGCGACATATTTTCTTTTCTGCTACCAGGAATAACAAATTATGAAGAGTATTCACTAATTCGGGAAACTGTAGAAGAAAAGAAGGAGGAACAGACTGGAACTCTGAAGAAAGACCGAACGCTTCTTAGAGATGAGAAGAAAATGGAAAAACTTAAGGCAAAACTTCATACTGAGGATGAATGTGAGAAAGAAATAGTTATGAGACAGGAGGGAAGCATGGGGAGAAAAATGATAGCAAGATTACAAGTGAATGATGGAATAGAGGGGGCAAAGAGGCATAGAAAACAGTAGTGTGATGCATGAATGAAAGTGGAAAATCTTACTGTAGCAAATACAGAGATCAAGAGTAAGAGCAATGAAGTGGGTAGAGTTGGGAAGTCTGTAGGAGAGACAAGATGCACTGGTGGCTAGAACAGGCGTTTAGGAATAGAAGATTTGTATATGGGACCTTAATCTTGGACAGTAGTTGAAAAAACTGACCAGAATATGTCTCTTGTTACTTCCTTGGCAAAATCTTTGTTTCATATCTGTGAGGCATAGCTTGGAAAAATGCTGGTCCATTATTATTGTAAATGTTTACTGAAATATAAATGTATAGGTTGTTCTACAATGTTTATCAATTTATTTAAGCTGTACAAGCTTCTAATTAGCCGTTTCTTAAATGCGATATTGTTTGTCAGTGTTAAATGTGTGCATTTGTGCTGTGGCCCTCAAGTGTAGGCTCTATGGAAATTTCATATTTTAATTCAAATTGTGTGGGTGATCTAACTGTGTTGCTTTAGTTTTGCATTGTGGGTCCTTTCACTATAGATTGCATCATTTAAATTTCAAATTCAACAAAGGGCACTTTATCACATTGCTGTCCATCATCACATATTTTGGTTAGGCATATGGCAAAAACAATTTTGCATTTTTTTTCTAAATAATTGAAAATGTTATAAAAGTTATTGAGTTTTATTTTCAAATGCTTATTTTTTTCCAACTATATGTGATTTTTTAAAATCATTTCTAATGCAATATACAATTCTGTGCGCTATATAGTTAATCACATAAGAATGATGTCAGTCCATATTTACCATATCGGATGAGATTTGCGCTATTCCTTTTTGTTTCATGTTCTGTAGTCTGCGTCCTTCTAAACCCCACATCAGCCTTCATTAGTTTATCTACATTTTCTCTTTTGTCTATGCAGTAAACTGGCTTGATCATAGCCGCACCTTCAGAGAACAGGGTGTGGATGAGAATGAAACACTTTTACTCCGAAGAAAATTCTTCTACTCTGATCAGAATGTAGACTCTAGGGACCCAGTGCAGCTCAATTTGCTCTATGTGCAAGTAAGTGAGTATAAATATTCAGTGATATAAATATCACAGTGGTTGGGTGGGGTCAGGATTAAGGCTGCAAAGAAAAGGGTGTCTTCTGCATTGTTGAATGGAAACTCAGTTTTCTTTTGTTATATTTCTTAAAAATCAAAGGGAATGATAGGTTTACTTAGGAGTTCAATACATAAACTGCAGATTATAATAAAGAAGAAAGCAGTGAATGCTTTTTAGGTTTTTTTTTAACTTGACATCCCTAAATCTACTGTGTGGAGTTTACCTTTGGCATATGTGAAACATTCCCCAGTGTTTTGGATCTGCAAGACCTTTTGGTTCCTTTTTCCTATAGAATAAGAAGACAATATACTACATCTCTTTTCAATCCTGCTCTGTTCTTTTCTTCAAGAATCAGGGCAGAGGAAAGTTGGCAATGCACTTCATGTCACCATGGTTTAGACATTTTGAAAATATTATTTATTTTCAGGACCAGAGTGTACTAAACTGAAAGTTAGAGTGGTGTCATGGAAATTGTAAGGAATTGTTTAAATATTGTAAAATGGGTAAAAAAAAACTGCTCAGCTTAGCACAGGTTTCTGTCCTAGTACAATTATTCAAGCATTGAAAATAGTGTAAAAAAAACCCATTGCATTTATCCAAATCCAAAACAAATCCTGTCAGTGCATCCCTACCATCTAAAGAGATGATCTTTAGAATACCATGTTAAATGGCTAATTACCTAAGGTATGCAGTGTTCTCGTGGTATAAAAACTACAGTGGAATTAAGTGCTGTATGAGTCAGCCACTCAGCTATTGTTATAATGCTTTTTTTTCAGAAATAGATGGAAGTTGGTTGTGTGGGAGAAATATTAGCTTTTCATGTAATGAAATAACCCAGAAACAGGAACAACTGTAGGCATGGAAATATCAAATAATTGAGGAAACTGGTTTTTTAATGTATTTATAGTTTCCTTTAAATGATCATAATAAGCTCCTTTTTTAATTGGAGCATTTAAAAGCCTGTGAGGAGAGTCTGATTGAGAGTTGCAGAGGATTCTAAACTGAAGGTGTAGTATGTGAAAAGGATGGGATCTGGAGATGGCAGCGGGTCAAAAGAATGGTCATTGGGAGTGTTACTATACTAATTGTACTGGTTTTTGGTTCAGAAGAAAGTATCCCACCTCAGATACTCAGATCACATGTCTGTCATGCTAATTCCTGCATACAGGCCCATTGTCAGGCGATCAAAACCGGTTCTGAAGGAGGTGAAAACCTGGCCAGCGGAAGCCATCTCTGCACTTAAGGACTGTTTTGAGTGCACAGACTGGGACATGTTTAGAGAAGCTGCAACCTAAGGCGACTCCGTCAACCTGGAGGAGTACACATCATCGGTGACTAGCTACATCAAGAAGTGCATCGATGACGTGACTGTCTCCAAGATCATCTCCATCCACTCCAACCAGAAGTCGAGGATGAATGCAGAAGTGCGTGCACTGCTGAAGGCTCGAGACTCTCAAATCAGGAGACAAGACGGCCCTGAGAACAGCATGGGCTAAACTGTCCCAGGCCATTAGAGAGGCAAAGCGTGCACATGGTCAGATCATCCACAGCCACTTCAAGAACAGTGGAGACACACAGCGCATGTGGCAGGGCATCCAGACCATCACCAACTACAAGACAACACCACCTGCTTGTGACGGTGAAGCTTCACTGCCGGATGCGCTGAACCACTTTTACACACGGTTTGAAGCACAGAACAATTTGGCGGTGAGAAAGTTCATCCCTTCTCCCTGCAACCAGTTGCTGTCTCTTACTGCAGCTAATGAGAAAAACTCTTTGCAGAGTCAACCCATGGAAAGCTGCTGGACCAGACAACATCCCAGGCATAGTGCTCAGAGAATGTGCAGATCAGCTTGCCGTGGTCTTCACTGACATCTTTAACACCTCTCTGATCAACGCTGTTGTTCCTACGTGCTTCAAGACCATCACCATCGATCCTGTGCCAAAGAAGTCTTCGACATCATGCCTGTCACGGGCGGAAAGGTGGACCCTCTGTACTACCTTGAGGTTTGGCTTAGGTACGCTGCGAGGCGCGGAGTCTAAGGGGTCTCTGGTCTTCGCCTTTAAACTCCGCAAGGAGGTACTGGTCTTAGCTGCCGGGAAACCCCCAGGTCGCGACCCCCAGCGTACCCCCCCAAAGGTAGTTGCTAGCGCTGGAACCAGAGACTGCAACAGGCACAGGAACAGACTTGGGAATATACTGTAACAGGTACAGGAACAGACTTGGGAATATACTGTAACAGGTACAGGAACTGTCACTTTAATAAAGATAAATGCCAGGATCACCAGGAAGCAGGATTCTAACAACTAGACTGTAAACCACAATTATCCAAGAGCAGGAATAAGCAGGACGCTATGAGACCTGTATAGCTGGAAGCTTAGGCATTGAATGCCCAAGCTCTCGGCCTCTTAAATCTCCCGCTGCATCTTGATCCCGACACTTGCATGTCATAGGAGCGCACTGGCAGTGTTTAACGACCTGGCTTTTGCGGCTCGTGCGCTTAAGGAGAATGCGCCTGGGAGCCCCTGCCAGGTATGAGACGGCAGCCACGCTGACCATTACAATGCCTCGATGACTACTACCCTGTTGCACTTACACCTATCATCATGAAGTGCTTCGAGAGGCTCGTCATGAAGCACGTCAAGACCCTGCTTCCACCCACACTGGACCCCCTGCAGTTTGCATATCGTCCCAACCGTTCAACAGATGACACCATAGCCACCACCCTTCACCTGGCACTAACCCACCTGGACAACAAAGATTCATATGTCAGGATGCTGATCATAGACTTCAGTTCAGCATTGAACACCATCATTCCCCAGCACCTGATCGAAAAGCTGATCCTACTGGGCCTGAACACCTCCATCTGTAACTGGATCCTGGACTTCTTGACTGGGTGACCTCAGTCAGTTTGGATCGGAAGGAACACCTCCAGCACCATCACACTGAGCACTGGAGCTCCTCAGGGCTGCATGCTCAGTCCACTGCTGTTCATCCTGCTGACTCATGACTGTGCAGCAATACACAATTCAAATCACATCATTAAATTCACTGATGACACGACTGTGGTGGGTCTCATCAGTAAGAATGACGAGTCAGCATACAGAGAGGAGGTGCAGCGGCTGACAAGACTGGTGTGGAGTCAACAACCTGTCTCTGAATGTGGACAAAACCAAAGAGATGGTTGTGGACTTCAGAAGAACGAGGCATGATCACTCACCGCTGAACATCAATGGCTCTACCGTGGAGATCGTCAAGAGCACTAAATTCCTTGGTGTTCACTTGGTGGACGATCTCACCTGGTCCATCAACACCAGCACCATCACCAAGAAATCCCAACAGCATGTCTACTTCCTACGAAGGCTGAGGAAAGCACATCTCCCACCACCAATCCTCACCACATTCTACCGTGGAATCATTGAGAACATCCTGAGCAGCTGCATCACTGTCTGGTTTGGGAACTGCACTGTGTCAGATCGGAAGTTCCTTCAGCGGATAGTGAAGACAGCTGAGAAGATCATCGGTGTGTCTCTCCCTTCCATCATGAACATTTACACCACACACTGCACTCACAAGTTATCCAGCATTGTGGGTGATCACACTCCTCCCCCACACACACTATTCAACCTACTACCATCTGGTAAAAGGTACTGAAACATTTGGGCCCTCACATCCAGACTCTCCAACAGCTTTTTCCCACGAGCTATCAGACTCCTCAACACTCAGTCTGAACTGAATACACAAACACTTCACAAAGCACACTCTGAACTGAAATCGTAACTCAATACACACACACACAATCAATCACTCATTTCACAAACTTGGGAATCTAGACTCTTTTCATGTCACTGATGAACATTAACATTTTGCTGCATATAGTATATAAATGCTCACAAATGTTTACACCTTGTTGCATCCTGTTTACAACATGCTACCCCCACTATAGCACACTGTACTTTACTGTTTTATTACACAATTTCAACCTGGTAATGTCTTAGTGTCTTCTCCCTTATATTATTGTTTTGTATTTATTGTTTTGTATCGTTTCGTTCTTGCACATGTTTGTACATGTGTACTTTAATGTTGTGTGAATTGTTTTATGTAGCACCTTTGGTCCTGGAGGAACTTCGTTTTGTTCCACTGTGTACTGTGAACACTGTATATGGTTGGAATGACAATAAAAACTCTCTTGACTCTTGAAGTAGTTCCTGTAGTAGGGATGGCTTTGCTGGCACAAGAGTTTAAACTGGCTCCTGAAAAGGACTGGAAGACAGTGTAAGGTCTGAGTTTAGGTTGCCACATCAGTGACACAATTATGTGGCATAGCTGCTGTATACAGAATGCAGATGTGTGTGTATCTAAATGTATATTTATAAAGCTCCACTAAGTTATGCAGTTCTGTACAATTCAACAATACAATTATAATGCAGACATGAGAGAGTTTCTTAATTCTGTAGAAGTAAAGAAAATTACAAGCATAAAATCCTAAATCTATCACCAGACAGGTATCTAGGCTAGAAAGGTGTCTAAATATACAGATATGATGCCAGAGATTGAGGCAAGAGTGGAGGCTGCATGGTTTTGAGAATGAAAAAAGTAATGGGGAAATATAAGGCAGAGTCAAATGTTATGGCATGAGGAAAATGAAATAATTGTCAGAAGACAGTTTTTGACATATGGGGAGACAACGTTGGAGGAAGTTCTAAAAATTGAGAAGACCATGAGGGTGGAGTTAGTTTTTAGACAATTAGTGACATTTTCACCAGGAAAAGTAAGAGTTTAGCTATGGAAATGCAACTCCTGGTATCATCAGCATAGAACATAACGGAATTCCATAACTGCTTGATTAAGCAACCCTAAATAGAAATAGTTTGATAATTGTACAGGATCTAGGATTGATCATTAGGTAACTGACTGACTGACAGAAGAAGAGAGATCTTGTAAATGAGAGATTGAAAGTAGTTTAGAATTCATAGGGATAAGCTTGTATAGTTTAATAGAACAGTAACACCAAAAATTGAAAAGCCTCAATGCATTTATAGTTACTATATATTCAATCTGTGATTTCAAAATTTTGTATAGAAAGTAAGTAGTCTTTATCTAAATTCTTTGATGGGGTATGAACTGTAATATTTATTTTTTCAGGCTCGTGATGACATTTTAAATGGATCTCATCCTGTGTCATTTGACAAGGCCTGTGAGTTTGGGGGAATCCAAACACAGATTCAGTTTGGACCCCATGTGGAAAGCAAACATAAACCTGGATTTCTTGAGTAAGTGTGCTTAACTGAAAGCTCTGCAAGTATTTCTGTATTGTGCTGTGCACCAAATCCCTACCAAAATCAGTAGCTTTCTGAATTTTGATTCAAGATATTTCTTCATATCAAGCTGCAAATTTATTGGCACGTTAAGTTTAGTATGTTTTAATTGTAAGTTATTAGTATGTTATTAATTAAAAATAGAGCATTGTCACTCAAATCTAGGAATGTCTATTCACTGTGTTTTTTATCCAATTTTTTTTGAGTAGGCACAAATTTAACAGGATACATATAACCTTCAAAGAAAAACTTGAGCAGTGCTTAAAGAAGAACTAAAATGCTTGTTAGACTAGGGTCAATTCTGCATGGAATGTGCTTATATAATTACTGATGCTGTTTTTTCTTCCAGTGCTGCCTCCTGCTGTTTGTCTTATTGATCGTTTCTTCTGCTTCCAGCATTACAACCCACTTCTGGTTCATGCCTCCTCTTATACATTGCCGATGTGAGTAAGCGCAGAAACTGTATTACGATGTTAAAAAGGTGGTGTGAACAGAAGGGGGTTGCGATGCTGGAAGTGGAAGAAAAGAAGATCAATCAGTAAGTATATTAGCATTTTACCTGCAGAATCCGCTCTAGTTTAACAAGCACTTTAGTTCTTTTATTAAAAAATGCTAAACATCAAAAACACAAATTCAAACACTTCTACATATTATATTATAGGCCAAACTGTATTCACTTTTATGTTCACACTGCTGGTCATGTATAAAAAGAGGACTTAGAAAAGCCTGCACAACTCTATCTATGAAGTGAACAGCCCAGTTACTGGAATAAAGAACGGTTATTCTTTTCATTTTATTTCTACATTACTCTTTGAATTACTGAATTGGTATTTGAATACACAAGGACACTGTAAGAGTACTGTAGAGTAGTATACATTGTTAGCACAGTTTGTAAGTGTCTGTGAGGGATTAGTTCAGCGTTAGTACTCTTGATGCAGTGTATTAAAGCATGTATTCTTTGATGGTTCAGTCAGAATTTGGAATGTGGTGTTCAAAGAATAAAAATAGCTTCTGCTGAAATTTTGCTGAAATTCTGTTACAAAAGTTGATCTCAATAACTGAATCCAAGAAGCAAGAATAATTGTATGCCTTTTTTATTTTTTTTAGTCTAAAGGAATTTTTGCCAAAAGAATACATCAAACAAAGAGGAGCGGAGAAGAAGATTTTCCAGGTAAACCCCTATGAAAACATCAAAAGCAGTAATGATGCCATTGCTACAATGAGAACTTACTCTAATGCTCTTTATCAAATGTATTAACCAGGACCATTGTAATCATGCACTTTGTAAGGTACATTCAAATGGGTGTTCACAAAACAGCCGAGCTGTGGCATCCTTCCCTGCTTTAATGTTCAGCTGACTTTACACAGCACAGCTCAGACACATAGTAAACTCATACTCAAACTAGCATGTAGATATGGGCAAACAAGTCTGCTTAACTTGTGTAAAAACAGATATTTTTTATTTTTGTTAGGAACATAAAAATTGTGGAGAAATGACTGAAATTGAAGCCAAAGTGAAATATGTGAAGCTAGCAAGGTCTCTTCGCACTTATGGAGTCTCTTTTTTCTTAGTAAAGGTAATAATAATCCTAATGAAATAATCTGTCAATCTGTAAAGGAATTCAATTTATTTCAATGTAATATAGCATCAGTATAATTCTTGTAGGATTTAAACTTCTTCTAATAGAGTTAATGGGGCACTAAACACTCGTTTTCCTAGGGGTTATTAATAAGGGGAAGTGAAATAATTACAGATGTGCTTCTTTCCTCCACAGATGCTTACTGCTTGTCTCAACACCACTCTTCAGTAAGGCTGTGATTCTCTTCACTTCCTGCTTTCTCTTGAAAATCAGTGAGCAAAGCAAGGGTAGAAGCAATATTACATCAGAATTCTGCTTCTTCAGGATAGATTTGCACTAGTGTATTATGCTCAGCTCATAATACGCTAGTGTGAAAAAAAAAAATATGGCTCAATGAAAGTCAATAGCACTTACCTAGTTCCAGACACACTAGCGTATGATGCGCATACGCTGGGTCTGAAACGCTGTGTGTCACATTTTGGCTGGCATATGATATGCCGTGCCCAAAATGCGACCACATAGGAAGTGCTGTGAACGCCAAGGGAGTGTTCACAGTGTCGCTGGTAAGTACAATAGAAAAATACACTCGGTGTATTTTTCTTTTTTTTCTTTTTTCACACTAGCATATGATGCGTTGTGCATCATATGCTAGTGTGAACCTAGCCTCAATTGCCTTGCTCGCTAAATTTCAATAAGTGAAGAGGATCACAGCACCGCACAGAGAAGAAACAAAGGCCTTTGTTGTGGCAAGCAGGAAGCAGCACTGAAAGAAATAAACTTTAGTATTTGACTCTCACTCAAGAATCCCATTAATTACTTTTACACAGTAATGTACAGTATATATTTGTTTTAGGCTAGGTTCACACTAGAGTATTATGCTCGGCGCATAAAACGCTAGTTTGAAAAAAAAATACGGCTCAATGCAAGACTATGCATACCTAGTTCCAGACACACTAGCGTATGATGCGCATATGCTGGGTCTGGAACGCTGTGTGTCGCATTTTGGCTGGCATATTATACGCTGTGCCCAAAATGTGACCACACAGGAAGTGATGTGAATGCCGAGGGAGTGTTCACACTGTCGCTGGTAAGTTCAAAGGTCTTCTTATTTTTTTTACACTAGCGTATTATGCTATTATGCACTGAGCATAATATGCTAGTGTGAACCTATCCTTAATAGCTAGGTAGCAACCAGTTGTTTTGAGTGATCAACTGAACTGGTGGTTATTGGCTAAAGTCTAAATTGTTCCGTAAAGGTGTGAATTTGCCAGCTAAAGACAGTCGCAATAGACTGATACTGTCGCAGTCTCGTCTTTATATCGAGAATATTGTCACAGTCACGACTTTACTATAGAAATATTATCACAGTCTCACTGTAAACGTTACAGTGGGAAAATTGTCGCAGTTGCGGATTTTCTATGGGAATCCGCTGTTTGAGAATTCAGCAGTCGAATTCTCACTTTAGTCATTAACCCCCTTAAGCTCTCCATTTTGTCCAGTGACTTCCCAGTGATTGAAGCACAGTAGGAAATTGCCTGTATATCCTAATCCTCCCCCCCAATCTGAATTGTAAGCAGCGGAAGCTCTTTCTAGCTGTGTAATCCTTTCTCACCGCTTACCTCATTAACTAGTATTTATGCCTTTTTGCAAATTATTTCACATGTTTCTTGCTCTGCAAAATGTTATAACCCTTTGAACTTTTTTTTAGAAACAAATACATGCAGTTAGTTCATAGTGACTGATGTGCATTGAAGCGTACATATCCTTTTAAATCTGCAGTGGATAGATGTAATCACCGCTGACTCTTTACTGGCAGTCATCCAGAGAAAACAGTGTGCCTTGATAATTTCCAGAGACTGACATAAACACTAAAGTACATCTCTTTATATTTTTTTTAATCTTATCTCCATCTTTAAAACCAAGTTCATCCACATGAAAAAGCATGATCAGGAATACCAAATTAGGCCATATCTTTAATGTCTAGACTCTCTAGTCTAGTGGTTCACTGTGATGAGCCTTTTTTAAAATAGTGTATATAGTATAATTTAACCCCATTAACTCTTTGTTTTTCTGTATTTTACCAAATTACTCTTGAAAAGGGAGAAACTGCAGGCCTTTGTATGCAATGGCGACTGTGACATTTTGCACAAATGCTAAATTGCATCAAAATTGGCTGCACGTGTTTTGTTGCAGTTTAACAATTTAAACTTAAAGTCTTAGGGGGTTATTTACTAAAGTCCGAATTGTTGCATATAGGTGCGAATTCGCCAGATAAAGACAGTCGCAATAGGCTGCTACTGTTGCAGTCACGTCTTTATAATAAGAATATTGTCGCAGTCGCGATTTTATTATGGGAAAATTGTCGCAGTCTTAAGATTAAAAAAATTGTCGTGACTTTACAATGGGGAAATTGTAGCTGATTTGCTATGACAATCCGCTGTTTGCTAATTTGACAGTCGAATTTGCACCTTAGTGAATACCCCCCATAATGTGTTTTTTCACAGTTGCCATTGCTTACAAGGGCCCGCTTTTTATATGCATATTGAAGCCAGTTTTGATGACATCATCCAGCGCATAGTGTAAAACTGTCCTTAGTGCCTGTATGTGTATTTTGTTTATTATTAATGTGATAATATTGGCTTGTAACTAGCTTCTGTGTATGTTATGTTCAGCTAATTTGAGATCACAGCATGTTTTCCTACTTCATATTTAATTTAAATTTTCCTCTTCTCTTTGCTAATTACTATCCACATATCTGCAGTGTTAGACTGCAGTCTTCCGGCCCACACAGAAGCAAGAAATCAGGAGCCAACTATTCAAAACATTTTATTCTTTCTTCATTTACATCTTCAGTCCCTATGAATTTTTATAACTTTCCACTTTTTCCCCCCCATACCTTACATGCTTTACACTATCCTTGGGATTGTGCCATCATCATCATTGTGCAGTTTAAAACTCTAGTAGAGCTCACTGAGGCATTGCCCACCCTGTGTATTGATGGACCTAGCTGATGAAGCATATGGGATTTGTACAATTCAGATAATAATCATTCAGATAACGTAGCATATGTGATTTGTACATTTCAGATAATTTTTCTAAAGGCAGATCTTAACAGGATCATTAGGTGAAAGGTACCTAGACATTATTTGTAATGGGTTTACCTTTTAGGATAATTTCATCTTTTGTAGAAAAAACATCAGTGCTTTTAATTATTGTAAATTGTGTAGGGTTTTTCCATTCAAGTTGAGTGATGCTTTTAAGTTTAAACCAGTGGTTCTTAACCTTGTTTGAAGTACCAAACCCACCAGTTTCATATGCACATTCACCGAACCCTTCTTTAGTGATAAATCACTTGACCTCTGTGTCTTGACCTCCATGGCGGAGGCTCTGCCGAACCCCTGAGGCCGACTCACCGAACCCCGGTTAAGAGCCACTGGTTTAGACATCATGGGGGTTGAATTGTCTACTTACTAGCTGCACAGGTAGACTGTTCCATTCTTGCAAACACACTGCAATCAAGGGAACTCACAAAGCTGGAGCAGCAGACAAATCATGAATCTGACATAGAAATATATTTGCAAAAGCAAAATATTTCTGACTGAAGTCTCACAGTGCAGTGCTCTCAAATATACGTATATACTCGAGTATAAGTCGACCTCATGTATAAGTCGAGGGCAGTTTTTGGGCCAATATTTATGAAATTTGCTTTGACCCTTGTATAAGTTGAGTTTGTTTCTTTCCTGCCTGATCTGTCCTCTCTCTGGATGGCAGCGCTGCAGTCAGATCTGATGAAATGTTTGCCAACTAATTCAATTACCTCTATATACAGACACAGCCCTTTCCTTTAATCAGGCCAGACAAAGAGAGCTGCAAACCCACAAAATGCTGCCATTTACACAGCCTCAATAAACAGTCCCGGGGTCCTACATGCAGTTGAGCAGATCCGTGCAATTAGCTCATATTATAAATTAATAATATATTCACTCATTTATCTTACATTGTTTGTGAGTATTTTTTTCCTATTTTACATTTATTTTAAAAAAACGTTTTTACGCTATGGAATTTCTCCTGCTTTTTTATCATGGTTAGGGGTAGGGAAACAGAGGGGGAATGAGCACCAAGATTGTGCCCCCTTCCTGCAGCGCCTTAGGTGACTGCCTACCCCTAGTCCTGACCCTGGCGACAGGGGCTGGGTTAATGGCCTTTAGGGGGCTGGATGTGTCCCGCAGGCCATAGTTTGGGGAACCCTGCTCTATAGGTTCAAAGTACAATTCATGGTACTTATTGATGTTTTCTTTATCCACCACTTACAGGAGAAAATGAAGGGTAAAAACAAATTGGTTCCACGTCTGCTGGGGATCACCAAGGATTCAGTGATGCGGGTGGATGAAAAAACCAAGGAAGTTCTGCAGGAGTGGCCTCTTACCACAGTAAAACGCTGGGCTGCTTCTCCAAAGAGCTTCACTCTGGTATACACTTTTATGCATTCATATATTTGAAGGTCCTCCAGTGCCTAAAATGAATTATTTTATATTTAGTGCTTATATATCTTAGCACTTTACAGAAAACATTTAACCATTAATATGTGTTCCTATCCTAGATGAGCATACAGACTAATCTCCCTGTCACCTCAAAACTAATACTAATTTAGGTTGTATTAATGAAATAAATGTTTTTGCAAATATATATATATTTTTTTAAAATTTTAAATGTACCTTTATACAGCGTTTCTCTCTGTCTTCTTCCCTGCCTTTTCTTTCCAGAGTCGGGTGGGTGGGGCTAAATGATGATTTACATTCTCTCTCCTCCAATCAGATCCCTGCTAGATCGAGATTTAAGAGAATTGATTGGAGGAGCTATAATATCAATCATCATTTAGCCCTGCCCACACCCGACATTCAGGAAAGAAAGGACAGGCTGACAGGGAAGATGGCACAGAGAAACACTGTATAAAGGTACATTTTTAAAAAATACATATATATTTACAAAACATTTATTTCATTAGTTCAACCTAAACTAGTATTAGAGTTTTGAGGTACACTTTAATTTAAATTTATTTGAAAAGGGATTTTAAAAAAACCACCTTGAACACCTTGTTCTTCAATAATCTCATTTTTGTAGGCTGAAAAAGTTCACATAACTATGATCAATTTTTTACTTCCTTGGGGGCTTTATTTTTATTATTGTTCCATTTAGTTCTAATTTATTTGAGGTGAATTATAAAGTTCTGTTGGTTACATACATAGTGTGGGTAGGAAGTCTTCTTATAGCCCTGTCTAAACAAGGAAGCTTTACCACATTGTCCTAAATACTGCATGGACATTGTTGAAGGAGAGTTTGTAATGGGGTTTACAAAAAGAAATATGTGTGTGTTTTTATTTATAAAGCATTGATATGCAGCACAGAAAAATATATAACATTTAAATAAAACCACAGACAAGAAGTACTTAGCTTCTATGTTTCCTTTGTCATTATTTTCTGCTATAATCCATTCGTGTATTTAAGGATTTTGGAGAGTATCAAGAGAGCTATTACTCAGTGCAGACCACAGAAGGTGAACAGATCTCTCAACTCATTGCTGGATACATAGATATCATACTAAAGAAGGTACTGTCATGTTTGTTGATTGGAATGCATATACATCTAATTTGTAATTAATTCAACACTCTGGTCCTATTCTCAACGTAAGAGTACATTACTGGGGATAGTATTGTCAAAACACTGAATTTTTGGATGAAAACATTGTAAATATGCTTTGTGTAAAGCAATATGGTTTTATTAAACTGTTCTGTGCACTGGGGCAAAGAAGAATGGTGACACTCAATGGTGTACCTACAGACCTTTTGTATGCAATGGGGAGAGGGTGCCCTCGTGGCAATTGTGTACTGGCTCGGGAGAGGGGGCCTACCTCCCTGAATTTCCACCTTTGGTGACAGTAATGATGTGTAGTTCAGGGGTCCCCAAATGGGCCCCTTGGCACCGGGACACATGATGGTGACACAAGCACAGGAATAGCATTACCATCATGGGACTGGAAACACGCATTGCCCCTCTCACCAGTCCATCAAACCTTTCCTGGATCAAGGAACTTGAAAACGGTCCCTGATCTAGAAAAGGTTGGGGACCGCTGGTCTAGATCATTACATGAAGAAGGGCAAATCAGAAAAACAAATCAAAACTTCATCTTCAAAGAAAGCAATGAAAGTATTTTTAAAATGACTAGAAAGGATATGTCAATTCAAGACTTTCGAGAACTTTTCATTCTTTCTCTGTGGCATGTGTGCTTCAAATCACATAAAACTGTCACTGAACAGCAAGTGTGAGATCTGAATGTCTAATATACTGCGGTTGTTTTATGCCATGAAAGAACACCTGGAAACAAGTTGATGCGGTCACTGGTGGTACTTCTTGTAAGCCAGTGGGGGGGGGTTCTTACTTGCTGTTTACTGGCAGTTTTATGCCTTTGCCTTTAATAGCTTGGATTATTCTGAAATGTAAATATGTGATGGCTGTATCCAATTCATTTCTTGAATCTAAGCAGTTTTCTTGGCCCTACAGAAACAAAGCAAAGATCGGTTTGGGCTTGAGGGGGATGAGGAATCCACAATGCTTGAGGAATCTGTCTCTCCCAAAAAGTAGGTAAATTAGAGGTCTCTCTTTTTTTGCCTTGAAGTTAAAAAAACACAAGGACTATACACTACTAAAGGGCTATGATGATTTTATGAAAATGATTAGTACAGACAGATAGAGACTTTCATTTTCATATATGTTGTGTACCCCAGAGACAACTGGCTTATTTCCCTAAAATAAAATTTTAGTTTCCTCTGTGGCAAACCACATAAAGCAGACTGAAACACTCCGTTTACTGAGGATAATAGGAGTAACAAAATCTTTGTAGAGGTGTCCTGCACTAGCATGAGCTCTTGTGACACCCTGATAACCCAGTGGATGTTTTGTCTAGGGCAGACCTGGGCAAGGGGCGGCCCCCGGGCCGCATACAGCCCGCCTTCTGTCTCTGACCGGCCCGCCTGTTCAGAGTTGGAAGTGAGATTGGAGGAGGCTCCAGGGTAGATCTCCCACACCAGCTCCC
>WMED01004188.1:0-12053 GCA_019650415.1 Pipa parva
TCCTTGTTAGTCCCTACCCTCTGAAGAAGAGGGGCGCTATTTTAGTATTGCCCTTCCTCCTTCGCTTACCTCCCTCCTCTGTGGCCCGGCTGTCTCTGTTGTACAGCTAATCGGTACAGCACCTCTCTCTCCAGTAATGATTCAACTTCCTTCCGCTCACAAGAAGTTAAATCATTGCCAGGATGAGGGACGCTGTAGCGTTGAGCGCTACAGCAGAGACAGCCGGGCCACAGAGGAGGCAGCTGCCTACCCCTTGGCCCAGCACCGCAGGTCGGAATACCTATGCCCCTGGCCCACGGGCCGTAGGTTGGGCACCGCTGGTTTAGATCATTTCAATATTTGTGACTTAGTAATAATATAAACATTATTAATGTTAAAAACAAAAATAGAAAACAAAAGTTATTCATGTAGTCGGACATGTGCTTAAAGTAGAAGTATAATCAAGCTGAAATTTTACCATTTTAAAACACATGGTTTACTTTCTACCATACCTGTGAACATCATTGTGTTTTTATTTTTGTGATCAAAAACATGCAGCTTTTTTTTCAAACTATCATTTAAATGTAACATTTTCTGACTTTGTACTTTGTCTATTGTCTTAAGCAGTGTGTTAGAACTTTTCATGCTTCCCTGATGAAAACAATGTTTTTTTGTGGTTTTTTTTTTTTTTTTTTTCACTATGGCCTGAGACAGGCTTGTGGGAGCTTTATTTTTCTGCCCTAAAGACAAATTTGGGGATCATTTATCAAAGTGGGAATTCGACTGTCAAAGTGAATTTGCATCACTTCGGGTGGCTACTCTCTGATTCTCTACTCCTTGTTCACTAAACAATGTATTCCTATAGTAAGTTTGCACCCAACAAAATATTCCCATAGAGAAGTCGCGACTGTAACAGTAGCCGTCTGTTGTGTAGTGTGCGATGACTGTCGTTAGCTGGCAAATTTGCCACATCACAGAGTTTGCTGAATACAAGAATATGGGGAAGTGGCAAATTCACACCTTTATGCGGCAATTCAGACTTTGATAAATAACCCCCAAAGTATCACATTTGTAAATTAAGATAAACTGCTGCTTTGATAGAAAAAGAGTAGGCAATTTAGCCTTTAAATTAAGCACAAAAAGTACTATAACATTTCAGAATAAAAGTCCTCCTTTTTTCAGTGCTAATCAACTTTACTAAAGTATGCATTGTTTTAAGGTGCAACCAAATCCTTATTTTTTCCTTGTGATGATATTTATTTACACATTATTATATAATGGAATAAAAAAAATTATCGAGTTTATTTTTTATTAACAGTGACTCCTGAGGCTTGGAGAGTGATGATGTCTTTGAAATCGGGTCTTTTGGCTGAAAGTACATGGGCTTTAGACACTATAAATATCCTGTTATATGATGACAGCACCGTTGCTACGTTTAATCTGTCTCAGGTATGTGTAGGAGCAGCTATTATTGATAATGCTGACAGTATCAGCCTGTAACATTTTATTACACTGTTATTATAACCTTCTTTGTATGAAAGACAAGGATATGTTCATTGCATGTGTATGGTTTTGGTGCCCAGTTTGTGTTGTTTTTGCCTTTTGTAAAATTTCTGTACGTTTGTCCCTATTTAAATAATGAAGATACAGTAGTACGTTCCCTGATTAATTTTATCCAGTTTCCAATTGATTAAATATAAAAAGAATGTTGGTCCAACAGATTTAGAGTAAATAAGTATACAAATCATTTTTCAAAATGTTTTTTTTTTTAATGAAAGATGCTTTCAATAGAAATATAAAGCCTATGTTATTTTTATTCTGCAGCTGTCTGGCTTTCTGGAACTCTTGGTGGAATATTTTAGAAAATGCCTAATAGATATCTTTGGGATACTAAAGGAATATGAAGTAGGCGAGCCAGTTAGAAAAGCTCTTGAACAAACCTCAGATGATACTCATTGTACTGAAGAGGAGGCTTTATTTGAATGTGAGAATATGGAGGAGGATGAGCAGGATGATGATAACATTCTAAGTGATCAAGAAGATAACTGTAAGAAAGAAACGTGTTCTTCCTTGCAAACCTCTGAATTGCCTGCTGAGCCTACTGAAAGACCACAGCAAGCTAGTAAATTTGACAAATTGCCAATAAAAGTGGTTAAAAAGAATGATCTTTTTGTTATTGATAGATCTGACAGGCTTGGACGTGTTCAAGAATTTACTAGTGGATTGCTTCATTGGCAACTTGGTGGCGGCGATACAACTGAACACATTCAAACTCACTTTGAAAGCAAAATAGAAATTCCTATTAATAGGAAATTTACACCGTCAATTAACTCCCCCATTAAGACGAAAAAGGTGAAGGAGGTTCAAGGCCTAGATGATTGTGAAGAGCAAACTGATAAAAACATAACTGCAACTATTGATGATGTTTTGTCTGCTAGGCCAGGGGCATTGCTTGAAGATTCTAATAAACAATTCTTGCAGACAGAAAGCAGTAAACTTTCCTTAGGAATCCATCAAGCCAAATGTCATAGAAATATTAAATTATTAGAAGATCAGCCAAGTAGCAGAGATGAGACTCCCTTGTGTACCACAGCTCAGTGGCAAGACTCTTTGGCAAAGCGTTGTGTGTGTGTGTCAAACATTATCCGTAGTCTGTCTTTTGTGCCTGGAAATGACACCGAAATGTCAAAACACCCTGGTTTGGTGTTGCTGCTTGGAAAACTAATACTTTTGCATCATGAGCATCCTGAAAGAAAGCGAACGCCACAAACATATGAGAAAGAGGGAGATGAAGACAAGGGTTTAGCATGCACCAAGGATGAGTGGTGGTGGGATTGTCTCGAGGTTCTGAGGGAAAATACTTTGGTCACTCTAGCCAATATTTCTGGACAGCTTGACTTGTCTGCATACACAGAAAGTATTTGTTTGCCAATTTTAGATGGCTTACTACACTGGATAGTATGCCCATCTGCAGAGGCACAGGATCCTTTTCCAACTGTGGGACCCATGTCAATCCTTTCCCCCCAAAGACTTGTACTGGAATCCCTGTGTAAACTAAGTATACAGGACAATAATGTGGACCTTATCTTAGCCACTCCACCATTCAGCCGCCAAGAAAAATTCTATGCGACTCTTGTTAGGAATGTTGGGGATCGCAAAAACCCAGTATGTCGAGAAATGTCTGTGGCACTGCTTTCAAACCTTGCTCAGGGGGACACTTTGGTAGCAAGGGCTATAGCTGTACAGAAAGGAAGCATTGGGAACTTAATCAGCTTCCTGGAAGACGGTGTCACTATGGCCCAATACCAGCAGAGCCCTCATAACCTCATGCACATGCAACCTCCACATATGGAACCACCTAGTGTGGACATGATGTGTAGAGCGGCTAAGGCACTATTGGCCATGGCTAAAGTGGAAGAAAACCGCTCTGAGTTCCTTTTGCACGAAAGTCGGCTACTAGATATCTCTATATTGGCTGTTCTGAACAATGTTGTTGCCTCTGTCATTTGTGATGTACTCTTTCAAATAAGGCAATTATGACACAAGTGGGAAGCCAACATGAATGAGAAGAAAATAGTAAGTCATGTATAACTGGCTATATTTCTGTTACTTTTATCAATATTAGAAAGAAGACAGAACAAAATCTTTGTTAAAATAAAAACTTTACAAAAGAAAAAAAACATACAAGTCTATGCTCTGCATATCTAGTGACTACAAATTGGAAATTTTAAGACATGGTCAATGAGCTGTTGAAATAAATATTTGCTGTGTATATGTTCATTTTATGTTTTCTTTTTTTTTATAGCCAAAGTTGGTGATTTTCATTCATTTTTTTTCCTTTAGTTGCTTGTATCACTTTTTCTTAGGGGTCGGTTGATCTTTTACAAACTTTGTATAATTCTGTATCATCACTGCATTAAAAACAGAATACTTCATATTTCAGTTCTGCAGGTTTAAAATATTAAAGTTTTGTTTTTTGTATACACTTTGTTTGCTCCTATGACACTGAACCCAAATTTATGTGCAATAGAACTTATTGTGATATCATCAAAATGTTCAGAAAAGAGGGATCCTTCGAAATAATATTTCTGGAGACTGTTGTGAAATGTGGTACAATGAGGACAGGCTTATTGGGAATGAATAAAAGAAAAAAATTCAAAGGAATTAAAAAAAACCCTGAATATTTGGAAATATGTTCAGTGCTTGCCTGTATTACCATAACTGGTGCTGGTTTTTGTTTGACCTACCACAGTTATGATAACTGCATACCGGTAATTACATTTTTTTTCTACTGCCCATGGGCTGTGATGTATATACCAGTTGTATAGGCCTACACATCTTTCTTTACATTTCTGAGATTATTTAGCCCTTTTCTTCCCATGATGTGGTTACAGTGAATAACCTATTTTTTTTTTACCACTTATTTTGTTTGTTTTTTTAATTCTTTTTATCATGACAGAGAATTTCTTTTCTTGGCAATGTTTGCAGCCAAATGATAACAGTCCAGTTTCTGTATGTAAAAATTCCTGCTCTATTTCAGATTAGCAGCTGGAAACTTTGCTTTCTGGTCACTCTGTGGAATTAGTTACTTGCCAACTGAATTAGACAATGGTTATATTGTACAGATAAAATTGAAATCGGTTTTATGAATGAAGCATCACAATTTTGGAGGATTTAAGTTAAAAAAAAAAAAAATGCAGCATATTTGTATAAAAAAAAATGTAGTTTAAAAAAAAAAAAAAAGAAAATGCGAAAACTTGTAAATTCTTCCTTTTCCTCTGGCTTAATTAATATCAATTATTCAGTATAAAATCTTTATACTATATGTTCCACATATTAAGAATAAATGTACATTCAATCTTGTTAAGCACTGTGATGGGTGTTTTGGAATAATGTTCTATTTTTGTTTGTTATTTGAATAATATATTTAAAATGAAATTGATAAAACTTCCACTAAACATTTGCAAGCTGCAGATCATTTCATTTGGTATGGCTGCTGTGAAATACAAACTTTACTTTCCCATCATTTTAAACTACTACTGTTTTCTAACATTGGCAGGGGAATACCAAATCATGTTTGGGGAAGTGGACACCACCGACTCTTTTGGTTTGGTCTATATTATATTCTGTCTGTACAGTATACTGTCAATATTATTAAATGCAAAAGGCTGGAATATTATTGTGACTTATAATATATGAACATATGTTTTTTCAACACAGAAAAGCCCAATTTATCTGCATGTTTGTGTTATTTATTATGAATGGGAGCTGCTATATTGTTCCTCTCATGAGCATAGTTAAAAATATCACCATTCTAGACTCTAGTGCAGCGTTTTTCAACCAGTGTGCCATGACACATGGTCAGGTGTGCCGTTAGAAACTCGGCACTTACCAAGGAGGGAGACCTGCCAGACTCCCTCCATGGTTTGAGGAGGGCTCGTGTGACCCGATCGGTCACATGAGCCAATAGGAATCTGGGAGTGCATGTGATCAGCACTCCCGATCTCACTTCCTCATTCAGCTGCGTGCAATGGCAGCAGCAACTGAATGAAGAAGCATGCTGCATACTCTGCTGGAGGGGGGTAAGTTGAAGCCCCCACCAACCCTCCCTGACCCCCCCAAATCCATTACTGATGTCCCCTGAACCCCCTATTGCCACATACAATAAAAATATACCCCCCAGCCCGTGACTTGCTCTTCCCTGTCCCAGATGTGCCACCCTTGCCCTAGATGTGTCCCCCTTAGCCCCTGATTTGCCTCTCCAAACCCCTGATTTGCCCCTCTTGCAAGCTCCTGCTGTCCACCCCCCCCCTCCCAATTTTTGCCCTCAGATTCTGATTGCTCTCCTAGCCCCAAATTGCCCCGCAGAGCTACCAATTCCTTTGCAGGTTCCCAGAGTGTCATCTTGTGTCATTTTGGGTGGTGGTGTGCCTCAGTAAATGTAAAAAATGTGCCACGGCTCAAAAAAGGTTAAAAACCAGTGCTCTAGTGAATCAAAGCACTTCAGTTGCTAGTTTACCATGAATTAATATACTGCTTGGTTTTAACTGAGCATTCCGTTTTCCAATACCACTGCTATACAAAGGTACTTTTGTTTTACTCATGAAGAAAAGTTTTATAGCGGAATAAATGTTTTATTTCGGTTATTATGTTGGTTAAATTGACTTAACAGATTAAGTAAGAGAAGCATGTAACTAGATTGGTGTATTTTTTTTAAATAGTGGAATAAGCAAATGATGAATCCATGGTAATTTTGGCAAAACTAGTCATTGATATTGGCAAAAAATATAGAGAAATGAGTGGCTCTAGTTCCATTTTCATTATCATTTACAGAAGCCTCTGTAGACACCACAATAATGAAAATGGACAGAAATTCAAAAACTAAATCAGAACACTGGCAAAATGCAAATAATCTACTGTGGAAATAGAAAGAAAATCAATTTTGGTTTCTGCAAAGCTTAATAAAGAATCTCCAGTGGATCTGTACCTTTCTTCTCTGAACCAAAAGGCATTGATCTATGTGAAAGCTTGGTCCACGTTTAAGAACTGTTCTACCGTGTAGTTTCATCATTATCGTCCTCTGCATTAGAAAGTGTGATTAATCTGCTGTTGCAGTGTGATTAATCTGCCTATTTGAAATTAAATAAGGATGAACATGTAAGTAACTTTTAATCATTGAGTACCCCACCAAAAATGTTTTCAGTTTATTATATATAATATATTTTGCTTTATTACATTATACAACCTCTTATATTCTCTAGGCTGTTTAGGAATGTTACTGTATTAAGGGGAAATGTGCTTACTGTAATAGGGTGAAAGTTGCAATTTGGTGCTACTTAAGCCGTACAATCTAATAGGCTTAGACATTTAAATACAAATAAAGCTTACTGTTTGATGGTGTAATGTAAAGCTAGAGAACAACTATGGAAACTGGGAAAGAGAAGCGCAAAGAAAAAGGCACTAAGTGCCTTATCAAACAATAAACTTCTTCGGGAGAGTTTGTGGGTAAGTAATCTTTTTACTTACCCACAAACTCTCCCGAAGAAGCTACTTAGCGAAACACGTTGAGAGGGGTGCTGCGACCTGCTGGGCATATCTGGATTGTTCCCATCAACACTTTTAAACACTGGATTTCATCTCAAAGTGTTCCTGCTTTTTTGGATTACCACAAACTGCATGCTGATGAGCTAGCACAAAGTGTGTTTGTGAGTACCTTTTATTCATTCTCTTACTGAATTTGTCATACAATAAACATAATTATACCATGAAGGATTTTTTTCGTTTCCATCTATGAGCCCTTGGCTTTTGTTACTAGCGATTGTTTGTGGAAGGAAATTTTCACCTGTGACATCTGATGAAGACTATAAATAAGCAATGGTCCTCCGGCACTCCACAGTTTAAAACTTAGTAGATTTTATTAGTACCACATAGGTACAATTAAAAGTAGTAAAAACAATAAAAAGTAGTAAAAACTAATAAAATCTACTAAGTTTTAAACTGTGGAGTGCCGGAGGACCATTGCTTATTTATATTTGCTGAACAAATCGCCACATCAACTCCTGAGCACCCGAATTGACAATTTATTTTACTAGGAGATAGAGCGGTCAAATCCCCCTTTTTTGTTTCTTTATATCTGATGAAGAGTCCCAGGAGATTGTTTAAAGGCACATTTTACCATTTGTTCTGGTGAGCATATTATTGTACTTCACGTGTGGTGGTGCACATTAATATACACACTCACCTATTGGGAGTAGTAGCACCTTTATATATAAGTTTATTGTTTGATAAGGCACTTAGTGCCTTTTTCTTTACGCTTCTCTTTCCCAGTTTCCTAAGTTTTGTACACTTTTTCACTAAGAAGTCAAGAAGTTGTGAAGCACACTTCACACAAAAAGAGAAGCTGCAATCAACTATTTGGACTGTTTTTCAAGAGACTGCTTTTTTGATTTTTCATCATAAGGTTTCATTTTTTTAGCGCCTCCCAGTTTTGTTTCTACACTGTTTTTTAGAGAACAACTATATTAAATACATGTAAAGAAAGGACAACTACTTACTAGAAGCAAATTAACAGCGCTGCTCAGAGATACCAGCATCATCATCCATATTCTGAGAAAATAAGAATTTCTTGAAGCTCCTATTACAGATCTGAATCAGGCCTGGTTGTCTTCAATGTAATTTTATTTAAACAATTCAATGTTAATGAGGAGCTGACTTTGCCATTTTCTGACATAGTTAAGAAAACCCAGGATAACACAGTATATCTTTATGTAGTCCTAGGTAATAAACCTGACACAATCTGCCCTGCTACATCTATACATTAGGTTAAATATCGACTTCCTTATAAAGCACTGATGGTGCAACACAACTATCAGACATTTCAGGAAGCATATTTGACCATTCTACCTAATGAAGTTTAAGATCCTTCATTATGTTCTAGTTATAAACCTATGAAACGTATGAAATATAACAATAAGGGTTACTGTACTCTGGAATGCTAGGAAAGCTTTTGGTAAGAATAATTGGAGTATCCACAATGGTCATCAGGGGTGTACCCTCTTATTTTTATTGACTGTTGAAAGCTATACTAAACACTAAACTTCATATGGCATTGTAAGAGAAACAATTTTTATACACGGGTCTCAAACAGACAGCCACATGCATTTCCTAAGGCTGTCCTGTTTTCCCTACATGGCACCCGGAGCTCCACAGACACCTTCGGGAGATCAGAGAACTGACTGAGTGAGGAGAGTGCCCTCCAGTGGCATAGGGTAATCCCCCCCCCAGCACACACAATGGTGAGAGGACACAATGCCGCAGGGGCACACCACCAATGTGCACAGGTAAGTAAGCATTGTCTGGTGGCCTGCAACTGATTTAAGACCCCCAATCTAAAGGTTATTTGGAATACAGTATTGTAAAACCAATTATCAAGCAACTTCACTATCTAGAAGTTTTTGGTATTTTAACAAGGCTAACTCTACAATTTATTTAATACTCTATGTGAGTGCCCTTTTGTGCTTTACCTAAATTTTTAATATGCCTATCTCACAATATGAGAACTGCTACTCTAGAGTATATCTGTACAAGGCATCTACTGTATATGACCCATTACCATAATTCTTTCTTGTGTAAACTGCATTTTGTACCTTTAAATTGCATTTCTGTACAGCAGTTGTTGCCAAATGTTGACATTATGTTAATCTAGATTAAGGGCATTCCATAAAACTAACATACTGTAAAATCTTTTTAAATTGACGGTGCTTAAGAAAAGGGAATAAAGTGCTGTAGGATTGTGTTTACATTTCTAACCACTCATTACAAGCAGTCAGTAATATTAGCAAGACAATACTGTTTCACAGTTTCAGAACACGTCTAGCTGACAACATGTTTGCATCATGTTTCCATGGCCCAGATTAGGGGCTTATAGCTCTGCACCACCCACTTCTGTGTACATAGGCTGAAGACAGAGTGGAACACTACTGTAGAAGCATACAATATTTTTGATATATACACATTATATAATAAATCTCTAAATGCATGGTCATTGATTGTTACCCCTTTTGAACTGAATTCAGTCATTTCCTCATAGTCCACAACAGAATGGCTAGGGTTGCACTAGCATGATTTATACATTGTTAAAATACTAAAATGAGCCTTTGACCAGGGAAATCAAGGTGAAAGTTATGACCTCTAACTCATTTTACTGGTTAATTACATTATTCAGTTTTAGTGAGATGTTTAAGATGGGTTCAAGTATTGTAAGCTCTGAGTTCAGTGGGTGATGGATTGTGCACATGAAAGAGATTGGAGTGCCCTGAACAAGGCATCAAAGTAGGTGCCAAACGTTTTATTTTGTTTGTCTTGTGTGAGAGCTATCAACATTACATGCTGAATCTTCTACCAACTCCTTGACTTTAGCTCCAAACTTCTAAAAGTTACCATGCAACATGACTAAACAGAAACCACTACAATGCAAATTTCCCATCAAACTACTGTAGGCAGCTTGAATATTTATAGGCATTTTCTCAACATACAACAGATGGAAACCTTAAAATGTAGATGAAGGTTTCTCATGGTTTACAAGATAAAATACTGAATTCAGACCTTAATCATTCATGTACTTGAGTTACAGGTTAGGTATGATTGGTGTAACCTGATGAGACTGCATTGTTTTACCTCTATAACAACTTAATATTGGGTATAGGCGAGACAGTTGAAGCATTTTAGAAAGATAAGTCAAATGCTTCTTCTACCTCTTTCTGTATTTATATGCTCACCCACATTTACTCTTGTTCTTCTGTATGCTTTCTCTTTCCCATGTTATCCCCACCCTTTTTTATGTTTTACCATACCACCCTGCTTTCATCTTTATTTCCTACCCTATTCACCAACTGGGTAATATATATTCTTCCTACCCTGTTCTTGGGTAATAGACACTAGACTACATCTGTAGTTTCCCCACCCAGAGCATCTTCTTCAGCAAGTATTCCAACCCCCTGAATGTTTTCTACTACTACTACTCCCTACTTTACCTTTATTTAACATCTTAAAATTTTCCACATACTGTTTGATTCTTCTCAATACCTTCAACATCTCCTTTAGGATTTCACTTGCACCAAATTTGCCCCCTCCTGATTCCCTCCACCACTATTGCTGTCTTATGAAATAACTATTTTCCTCCACATCCATTGCTTACCTCATGTATATGTTTCATTCTTTCCTGCAATTTTTGATTTTGTCATCTCTGTATGTACTTGTGTTTATCGCATGACTCTACCCTGCCTTTTTCCAATCTATATTGCACATATGTGTATTTTATTTCTGCCTTTTCAATGTTTCAATGTTGTTTTCAGCACTACATTCTACAAGATATCCTTTGTCTTCAATCAGATGATTTACTCCCGTCACCTTCTACATTCTTTTATTCTTGGCTTTTGTATGTTTTTATCTTTAAAAGAACCCAGCTCATGATAAAGTAACCCATCCCCACTCTGAAGAGTACATTTTATCTAGAACTCCTGGCGATCTTGTTACATCCTCCTCTGTTTCCTGTCTACTACTCTATATTTCTAAAATTCTTTCCCTTTTCATAGTGTTCCTACACATGCATTTCCCTAGGTGCTCACCAATCCCATACTTCCCACATATTTTCCTACCATCCATATTGTCTTTTTATGTTCCTGTTTACTGCTGCAGGGGCTTGGTCTGTTATAGACCTTAGTCACTGCCAGGCCATTTTCCTCATTACTCTCCATCATTTGTCCTCCTCATTATACTCCATCATTTGTTCTCCTCATTACTCTCCATCATTTGTCCAACCCCCTATTCCCTGCCAGGTAATTGTGAACTACATAAGGTAACCCAATTAATGACTAATGCCATTGCATTAGTCATTAATTGAGTTACCTTATGTAGTAACCCAATCCTCAAACCAAAATTTTCAAACCAATGATTTCTTAACAATTTCAAAATAATAAAACCTCAACAATTGTTGTATTTCAGGAAACCATATAGAACTTGCAGAAATGAATAAACTAGTGGCATCTTGGGCTTTGCGTCAGATGTATTAAGCAAGTAGTCGCTTAGCAAAGAGATAACGGGCAAAAGGTTAAATCCAATAAAACAACTAATAGTTGTATGGTTTGCAACTCTGCAGGGACACAACTTCAGAGAAATATCCACTGCTAGGTTTACATCTTGCAGCACAGATAGAACCCCATAAAAACCATAAGCGTTAAATTACTAACTATTGATTCACTCCTACCTTCAGGGATGTGGGTGTCTTTTTTTTTAAGCACTGTGGACTTTGTGAAAAGATTTCTGTGTTTTTCTTGTAAATTAATAATCTCAGTGTGAAACAAAAGCAAATGCTCCTTTTCAGCATAGAAGAGGGTAGGGGCCATGTGCTACAATGAAGCTCAAACTGAATCCCATAGCTTTCCATTTTAACACAAACTGTGCGTTTATACCACAAGCACAGTATTGCTTTAGATGTCTGAGAGAGTAAATGAAAGTGTCATCACCACTTAAAGTGGATCTGTTTCTTTCTAGCAAGACTTATTGGGAGTGTGGGG